>CP092865.1:731770-777497 GCA_030710605.1 Cordylochernes scorpioides
ATTTGAGAATTCTAAGATGTCCTGTTCGTAATCTTGAAATCGCCGTTTGTTCTTCCCTAGTAAGGGTGTGGAAAGAAGATTCGTTAGGAATGGGAGTGTACTAGGGGTGGTTAAGGATTGATTTCCAGAGAGAGGTTTTTTTTTCTCTTTGTTTGTGGATGGAAGACATTTCAGAATAGGTGAGTTGGGAGTTTTCAGGTTGGCCCTTACAGCCTTCTTTAGCCAACTGGTCAGCCATCTCGTTGCCGTCAACGTTAACGTGAGAGGGGATCCATTGGAACGTGATTTGGTTTTACTGTGAGATTTTTTTGAGGATTTTGATTATATTTGTTGCGTTTTGTCTTTGGCAGAATCCATATCTTTTATGTGTTGTATAGCACTGAGGCTGTCAGAGAGAATCCAGATGTTTTTGTTGGAGTTTTTACATTCTGCCAGGCCTTTTTCAATGGCTAGTAATTCTGCTCGAAAATTAGAGCAGTTATTGGGGTTCCTGAATTTCAATATTTTTCTTACTGATTCATTGACGATGAATTGACTCCGCAGGATCCATCATCAAATCTGCTTCCATCTGTATAAATTGTGATGGTGTTAGGAGGGATTGTGCTGATAATTTGGAGGCTAAGCTGTAAGATGTGGGTTTTCCTGGTTTTATGGTTATTGGTTGACCTAGAGAAGTTTGAAAGGTGATGTTGGGTAAATTGAGGTTGGGTTGGATTTTGTTTCTGAGATAGGATCTTTCTATACTATGATAAACCATATTCTTTTTGAAAGCGTAGAATGGGGGGGATTCATGTTTTAATCTTTGGTTTCCAATGGTTTGTATAATTTCCTGTTCTGTGATCAGATCCATAATTACAGATTTTATCTAAGTATTTTCCATTAATATATCTCTTCTAAGGTTCAGTGGCAGAAGATCTGCTTCACGTTGTACTATGTCGTTATTGTGTTTGTTGCCTGTTATAATGCTGCCGCTGACTGAATGCTATCAAGGTTTGTGGTAGATTAATTAGTGAAACCTGTATTGTACCTGAAGCCATATTCTAGGATTGGTCGAATAAGAGTTTGGTATGCCATTTTTAAGGTTTCGAGATCTGCTCCCCAAGTTCTGCTGCCGATATATTTTAGGGTTTTAAATCTTGAACGGGCTTTTTGTAAAATAATATCTATATGTTTGTTACATCTGGATCTAGTGTTATGCCTAAGTATTTGGGGTTTTACTTACTGCGAGAAGATTATCATTGAAGTATATGTTTGGTTTGTAGTTTTGAAGTCTTCTATTAGTTGTAAAGAGACAGGTTTCTGTTTAAGGGTGTTTACAGCACTTTAATTTTTTTTTATGAATTTTGCTAGGTTGTTCATAGATCTTGTTAGATGATCTTCAATTTTTTTTTGGATTTCATAATGACTGCTCCAAACTATTATGTCGTCTGCAGACATTCCAATATTTGATCGATGGCGTTTTCTATTCCTGCTATGTAGAGTGTAAACAACTGACCCCTGTCGAACTGCTTTGAGAGAGTGTTGTTAATTTTGACCTTATATATGAGCGATTTTTGGGGATTGATCTTTGGGGATTAAACTTGGCAAACCGATGGAAGGGTTTGGCGGTGAGACCCTCTCTAGTAGGGATTTTTTATTTGAAGGAAAAAAGTAAAAAACAATTAATACCCCTTATATCGAAAATACCTACTCAACATCCCACCAAGAAGACATTGTGTAAAATGTCAACGCTGATAGCAGTTGTCGCCCGGTGTGTTCGACGGCTGCCAAAAACTTTAGATTTTGTTTTAAATAAATCTCTCTCTTTACAAATTAATGACGTCGAGAACTCTCTCGCTGCCAAAGCCGCGTGTTTTGTCATTTTGAAAAAATAAATTCACCACAGAGTATAATATTACAATAATGAACGTATCGACAACTACTCGATATAATTGAATAAAGTATACACTAGCCATAAAAATAAATTGCATCACCTAGATGTACTTATCTAAATTTCTGAAAATTTGTGAACTATTAAATTGTAATGTGGAAAATATTTAATTGAAATTTTAAAAAAGGGTATGTAAATTAATTGATACACAGCTTTCCAATATTGTGTCCCCCTTTGGCACGTATACAAACAGCTACACGGTGAGGCATGCTGTAACAGTTTTTTTATGGCTTCTTTTGGGATGTTAGACGAAACAATTTAATTTTTTTGCCGAATCTGTTTAAGATTACTTGGATGTGGAGATTGCCAAATTTTCCTCCCCGTCATGTACCATACATGCTATTTGGGGAAAGATCTGGGGAACATGCGGGCCAGGGATGTCAGCATTTTGAAGGAAGGCTCGTTGGCTGTATGTGGTTGGGCATTATCTTGTTGGAAAATGACATTATTAGTCTGCTAAAGAAATGACAACACGACAGATTACAATGTATAGTTGAGCAGTTCTTGTTCCTCGAATAAAAATAAAGAAATCCTACTTTCATAACTGATTCCACCTCACACCATGAATCCAGGGGTTCTTGCTGTATGCCTTTCCACAATTACAGTCCTGATGGAATCTTTCTTGAGGCCTACGTCTAACATGTATTCTGCCGTCATGAACCCCCAAACTGAATATGAATTCATCATAAAAAATCACAGAATGTCATTCTTGAGCCAAAAGCTGTCTTTCTTCACACCAGATAAGCCTGTCTCTTCTGCGTTTGGCAGAAAGTGGACATTTTAATAAAGGCCGGCGACAACGGAGTTCTGCTTCGATAAGACGGTTATTAATGGTGTTCAGAGATGGGGTATTATGCTAACATGTAGAGATTCTTGAATCCTTGGTTGTCTTGTCTGCTACAACCATTCGTCGAATCCTCCTATCCTCTCTGTTATTACTTTAGAGCGGCGTGAGCCAGGTTTACTTGAACTTTTCTGTTCTTTTGACCACTGAGACCAAATCCTTACAACAGTACTTTGATTGCAGACTTCTTTCATAGCAATTTTTCTAGTCGAAATTCCACCTTCTCTGAGGCCTATGATTCTACCTCTTGTAAAATCATAAATTTGCCTTATGACGCCCTTTTTCCTGTCTTGGCATTCTACAGATTAAAGATGATCTTGAGAGGAAAAAAGATAAGTTTAATTAACCATATAATGGGAGGCTATTTAAATGTACACCCTTTCATGAATAAACAAGGCTATTTTTGCATTTATATTCTATTTACGGTTTCAAAAAATTGATCATTCACAAACCTTAATGTTCTTATTAAATATGTATATTGTCTGAAAATTTGCTAAAAAAAATAGGTGATGCACTTTTTTTGTTGTTGCCAGTGTATAAAGGCTGAAATTCAAAGACGTGATTCTATTTTATCACCGTTATATGTTGTTTGATAAAGACTACCTCTTTGGGAGACCATCACTAAGAAGAAATTTGCACGCTCTACCAATGCGTAACCCTAATTATCTAATAACAAACAAATTTATAATGCGCATGCGCAACTAAAGCAGACGATAATGGGCCTTTCCATTGAAAAGAAAAAACGTTCTCCGAAATTCCCAGAGCATATGGACTTATATATTTATCCAAATATGCGACATCTTCAGATCAGGCGGAAATTTTAATTAGAGCCACGTTTGATAATTCGCCTAGGGCAGTGCCACCTCGTGGTCGCCATAAGAATTTCGCCCCCTGGGGCCAGTCATAAATATCATTAAATAAATGGGGAAGAGTAGAGCCCCGTCTATGATTACACCAGAAATGTGGAATTTATTAGAGCCGTTTCTTCCTCCAGCTTTTGTATCTCTCTTTCCTTCTAGATTTTTATTTTTGTTCGTCTGCTTTGTCTTTTCTCCTTTTATCTTAATTTTTGTTCTTTTATTGGGATGGAAGAATTTGAATCCTCTCTTCCTGGCTAACGAAATTTGGAGACCTCGTCTGATCTATTCCACTTTATTTTACAGAAACTTTGTGTAACAAAATTCTACGTATTCTACTTCTTAAGAATACAAAATAAATTATCAGAAAAATCCTCGAGTAATAAAAAATAAGTAGTAATTTAAAAAAATAATGAATAAATAAAAAGATTTATATTAGTAAATTAAATTTATAAATACAATTGTGCCATCTTTCGTTAAAAGGTATTTGTTACAAAAAAGATTTATAAATAGAGAAACAACAAATCGAAAGAAGGCAAGTAATTTTTAAAATAAGAATATATAGAGAAATCTTGTGTGTTTGCAATGTTGAGATGTTGAACTCTCAAAAGTTCAAAACCTTCCCTCACACTGTAGAGTTTCAATGAAACTTCTGGACGGACACGAGGTGTGACCAATCACAGTTTCGAAATAAGAAATAAAAGTCGATGCCACAAAATGCCACGTGTCTGTCATTTCCTTTACTATATTACTAGAACTCACGGATTCCGAACCAACTTGTTTGCTTAAAGCTTTGAAATATAAGAGAGCAGATAAATCCGCTAAGGTTTATGGGACGAAGTGGCAACTTGGCGAAGGAACATTGTACAGTGGACCAACTAGCTGTGCTCCAGACAACTTCAGACACTCGGCAAGTGAGGAAATCACACGGGACTTCTGGACTTGGATCTTATTCTCAACAACCATTCGAAATATATATTTTTACAAATAATTTCGTCGTTACCTTCTGAGCGACGTCGCAACAATGTGATCATCAACGTTGTGGCCAGATCCCGAGATGCTACGACTTCTATTGATTAAATTTGATGTCCATTAGTAGAGGTATCAGCAGTTCCCGCCATAACACCAGAAGATGTTCGAGCTGACATCATTATAGCATTTCTACTAAAACCTGACCTCTAAATAGGGCGAACTGAGAGAAAGCCTCAAATATGGGAGACATCATCGATACACTGGATACATAAAACTTCTAGTCAAATTCCATCGTCGACCATAGAGAGTTGAGATAAACCTAACCTCTGATAAAATCCTTCCCAATAAAATCAGATGCGAATAAAGAGGGCTAAATTACAAAATCACGCCAACAAACGCATCAGATTCAACAAATCAAGAAAACTATGTTTAAAGCAAGAACTATGGAACGCTAGAAACACTAGCAGTCATAAAAATACTCCTAAAAAGTATATTTGCGAGGGAACATTTAAACGAGATCATATCGTCCGCACTGCAGTTTTTAGTGTTGGGAAAAATCCCCATAGGCGATTATTGACACGGATGAAATGATCAATTGGAAGTAACGGGGAGAAACCTGCTGCAGTTTGCAAAGAGAATGACTCGATGGCCCTCACGTCAACCTCTCCTAATGGGAAAACAAAATCGTGCATAGAACATATCAATAAGTTTTGGAAACGATATGTTGATTATCTAGATAACGAGATAATTACACGACTGAAGTGAAATCTTCTTAGAACGATTACCAAAAATACCTAATAAACTCACATTAATATAAAATACAATTATAAACAGCATCCTCTCAGGACAGCCTGATAATGCCCAAGGTGATAAACCAAATCTGGATTGCAGCATCCAACATACTAAACCAATTAATGACGGGATCACTTCAGAGATCTGTGCATGGAAATAATCAAAGCAAAATTAAACCTCGGTGAAAGGAAAAGAGTAAAAAAGAAGGATAAAATATCCAGAAAAAGGTATACGCTCTATGCAACAATGCAAAAGGAGACTGGCTTTATCAGAAAGCAAAAATATCGAATGATTGCCTCAAGCGTATAATATCTTTAAAAAATAATATTTATAAGATAATTACAGAGATCAAAAATCATCCCTCACATAAGAACAACTGCGACGACCCAGAATCAGACAATCTAGTTAAAACATCAAGAAAACATTTTCCAAATTCACCGACACAGAGAGAGGATAGCCGGCGAATAGCCGAAACAAGCCAACCATTGCTCGGGGAAAGTCATTCCCTCTACAAGCACGAGTCCTTTACTCATCTTTCCAACTGTATCCTCAACACCGGAAACAACGGCTGGAGCGCTGGATAAGTTATTCCCATCCATAAAAAGGGCGACAAAAGAGACTGCATCAGTCTATTTAGTCACGCCAATCAATATTTACCGTGTAAAATAGAATTTAAACCCCTTGGAAGGCCTAACAGACGCCGACCAACTTTTCACAACAGAAATCTATAGAAAAAAAAACCTAAATTATGGTTGGTCCATAGATTTCTCTCAGTCCAGCAATTATTATTATATATATTCTCTCCCCCCTATATATATACTCGTACTAGCCGAATGACCCGGGCAACGCCCGGGTTTTACCCGATTAAATGTTTTATTAAAATACTATTCTTTACAATTATAAATTGGCGTCGTGGATGGCACTCTTTTGAAACATCCCGCTTCAATCTTTGTGTGTTTTTAAAATAAAAATGTAAATTTTCACAACGATATTTGAAAATTGTATTATTTAGATTTTTTGTATGAATATATTTTAAATCTGATATATACATAAAATGATATGATAATGATAGCAAGTGATTTCTTGTTCCTACCCTGTCATAACGTCACTCAAGGTCACCGTCGCGCCACGTGGTGGCGCAGCAAACGGTGACACCTGAATGGCGCTCTCCTATTGGCTCGCTACGATCACGCCACCAAAAGCAAACGGTGACAGAACGCATGACGCTGATAACTGTATATAGAATATATATGTCCTAAAATACCTAAACAACTCCCGAAGAAGAAGGAATTCTCACAGATTAGGTGTAATGAGAAAGAGGACCGTTCTTCAACGTAGCGATGACGAATCACATCGTACAGGATAAACATTTCTTAAATATACTCAAATTACATACAACCGCACATTTAGACATGGTACAAACCATCACAGTAGAGGACTGACGAACGAGAATTGATGAGATGAAATTTATTAATAGAAAAGTTTTTATTAAAATGCAATAAAAAGGATAAATATTTCAGCTTTACCATTGAACAATTAGATCTATACGAGTCAAAAATAAAGGCGGCGGGGGACCAATCCTCGTCTATTGAGAGAAGAGATATTTCGTGAAACGTAAAAACCTTATAACCAGTTGTTTCTTATTAAGTTCGAAAAATTCTTGATGATCGTCCCCCACCGCTTCGTAAAGATCAAATTGTTCAATGGCGGCAGCTGAAATATGTTTATCCTCTTTAATGCAATTTTAATAAAATCTTTTAAAACTATTTTTATTATTTATTTACATTTAGTCCTGAATTCTATTTTAAAAAATTACAAAGTATCAGAATCAAGAGTTAAATACAAAAAGTTTAAACAAATATTTAAATATTCCAATAAAAAATCATTATTTTAAAATAAAAACGTTCACACAAATTGTGATTATTAAAAATAATATATTTACAAATAAAGTTTTTATATATGTGCTTTTGGTCAGGATATGCCATTATTATTTTTGATATCAACACCTGACCTTTTTATTTTTTCTTATTGTTTTCTCATGTGCGTATTCACGCAAGTTTGGCCTTAAATACCCATTTCTTGGTTTTTCAAGAAGCCTCTGGGACCAAAAATCTTTTTGGTCTCAGTGGTACAGCCTGCTCCACGCTGACGAGCGCCAACAGCGCGAAACGCGTTCAAGGATGGCTTTTCTTGATTTATCAAGAAATTGGGTTGGCCAAATATCACGGAGCAAATTAAATAAACGTTTAGTTTATTTTTGCTCCACTAGATGGCGCTCTGCCATATAAAAAGCACATGTGCGTTTAGTCAGGATATGCCTTCATTATTTTAAATATCAACACCTGACCTTTTTATTATTGTTTTTCTATTGTTTTCTCATATTTATGTATATAAAGCGATACCGCGCTTAACGAATTAAGACATTAAGACGCGAATATTTCTTTTCACAAATAAATCAAACTTCTACTGTCCTTACTGCGCTTTAAAAATTTTGGGAGGGCTTGGCTCATCAGTGGTGAACCCTCCAAGCGGTTTCGCCAATTTAATCTACCAGACCACTTTTTTAGACCTCTAATACTATATTGGATCATTTTGCTTATATATGCTACACTGAAGGGTAGAATCCTAGAAATGGTATTTAATAAAATAATGGACATAAGCTTTCAGGAGAGTAGGATTACATTTCAATATTTATGTATATATTTTTTAAATTTTAATTGGCGCGCTAAATTTGAATCCAATCATTTAAATGATTCTCTCCACACAGTTATGTCTAGTTCATACTACCGATTTATTTTGATGGAATGCCATTATAACAACGTGTTATAATAATATTGCTGATAGGAATTATTGCTCGATTTTGGATACAAGAGTGCATGCAGAACCGTTTTGAAGGGAATAAATACAATTTAGATCACTATTTGCTTCAAAGGTGCTGATAGAATGATGTGACGAAGAAACTTGAGGCGTGAAGAAGAAATAAAATACTTGATTACGTTTTTACAAAAGGTTTTGTGCCGACCAAAGGAAACAACGGAATTTATATGGTGTAAAGCCGCGGTTGACTTCACAGAGTTGGTTCTGAAAAATAAAATTTAAAATATAACATATATTACTGGAGTATCCCCAACTCGCAGTAACCAGACATACCTCGTGTCAAGTCGTGACACCTTTCCTCTTAGAGAGATTTTATCCCGAGGGACATCAAACTGTTGAAGGGATGGCCCGAAGGCTTATAATTTTCATTTTGATAAAAAAAAATTGCGAATTAATTTATACTGGCGAAACCGCTTGGAGGGTTCACCACTGATGAGCAGAAGCCTCCTTTTCAGTGTTTGTAGAAACTTTCCCGTTACATAATAAAGGGAGAAAATTATCTTCGGGCAGGTCTTTTAAAATGGGATTTACTTACCGCCATCAGTGGAACCCTTTGCGATACCTAGCAGGTAAATGGACTCATTGCACTACCATATACACCGCCCCCACACTTCATCCCCATGTAGTGTAGATAATATTGTAACAGAGTTTCATTTTTGATGTTTATATTTTGCTACTCTGTAAACTTCCCTCATTGATCATCTTTTTTTTTATCATTCATAATTTGTACCTGCCTTAAATAAATTCCTGTGTCATCCTGAAGTTTCCCAATTTTCCACGTGGCAATATCACGTGACAACATTTGGGGGATAATAAATTCTGATATTGGTGTGTATTATGTCTCTTTGCAATCTTCAACATTCATAGCTCCGGTCTAAACACGCACTGATAGCTTTAAGAACAGTGATCTGCGTGGATAGCATAGACCTTCCATTGGTATTGCAGACCATCGTTCCAATACAATAGCGAGGCGGTTTGGAGATTAATTTGGCGAAACCACTGAGAGGGTTCTAGGGAGCTGTTGTAAGAAGCTGCAGTAATGCCAGGTGGCGTTACCTGTTTCTTTGAGCGTTCTTTGTAGCCACCTTTTATTCACTTGTGACACGAAAAAAAAAGGCTGACTCACACGGATAACGCAGTGAAAACTGATGTGGTAAACGGACTACAAAGAAAATTATCTTGTAAAATAGCTGCAGAAGATCAGCCCCTTTCCAGTCCTCCCTCAACTGCTCGAAGTCACAGGACAAGCGACAAACTCTGGGAGCACAATTTAGCGCATTTTGACCGTTGATCTTGGAATGCGGAGTAGCAGCGCAATGTTACTTCTCAATCAAAGAAATCAAATAGCGTCAAGCCTGATTACGTTGATGCACAGTTAACGGAAAACGTCATGTTTCCTAGAATGAAAATGGAAAAAAATGTTTTGCTAACGACGATGTAAAACGCCATGACGTTTCAAAGAGAACAAATTCAATAGATGCTCCCAGTGCTGAAATAACGTTTGCACAAGTGTTGTATTTGAGTAAAAACTGTTTCACCACGTTTCTCTGTAAATTGGAGAGTTCCACTACAGCGACCCAAATATACCACTTCATGGATTTACCCCTTTGAAATTATTTATTCTCCGTGTAATCTTTGTGCTCCCTTTTGTATAAAAGTGAATATTTTTTTTGCAATTCACGCAGGCTTTTATATTCTGTACGTTGATATCCTGGTGTTGTTGGAGGGAATATAAGACTCCACGCTGCTCACATGTGAGGCTAGCAAGGTTTGGCCGCACATTGTCGGTGGGATCCACCTACCCGAACATGCTGCATTTTCCCTGTCGTTTGCCGCATGCTACATACCACAACTGACTCTGATATAGCGATTGTAGCATCTTAAAGCTTCCTGTGTCAAAGTTTCTGCTCACAATACGTCAAGCAATCTTGTCCAATAAGTAGGTCATTGTTGGTCTCCCACCACCGTTCAACAACCCCCTCCACCATGCAAACCTGCCCCGGTCCCCAGGACCTATGCCCGGGGATTTACATTGTACGGAACATCCCCGACGGACTCATTTTGTGTCTGCAGAATCCCCAGTGCCAGATGCATCTCGTCCAGATATCAACAACAAGGGCCTGCTGCCAATGGCTCTTCCGAGCTCTCAGAAACACCTCAGTTCTGAAATGCCACCACCTCTTGACATCCACAGCTCCCAACTCGCTGAAGAGCGACACCGAATCCTCACTATGGTCCAAAACCACATGTTCTCTCAGCAGCTCTCCCAAAGTGATGATTTAATCGGCTACCGCTCGCCACAACAGGAAGGTGTGAGCCCAATGGCGCATCCTGAGGACTATGCGTTCGAGGTCCACCGGACCCTCATCTTGCAGCAGGCGGACGTCCGAGAGTCCATCGTCGCTAGAGATCATCCTAACCAGGACAACATAGAAAAGACGATTATGCTCCAAGACTAACCCGGGAGTGAATATGTTTTGCGCGATATTACATTATTTTACCCTTGAAGCAGATTACACGTTTATTTAATGAGGAGAGCCCAGGTGTATGTGTGGAGCGCGGCTTGAGGTGTGAGTGGCTGTTGCTGAGACGGCTGTTCCAGTTAGAAGTTTGGTTGGCCTTTGGAGAGCCGTACTATGTCTTCTACTTTCCGTAGCAGCACTTACGGTCTAATGTAGGCAAAGTTTGCAAATCACCCGTGTTAAACAAAACGTTCTTTGAGCTGGCCCTACTATGGCGATAGTTTTTTTGTCTAGACGCAATTTCTAAATTACATATCGATAACAGTACCGTTCTTCAGGTACTCGGCAGTAGGTAGGCTTTCTTGAACCAATATTAATTGCATCAGCTATTCTTTTCCACGCTTCCCGAGAAGTGTTGACAAAACTGAGCCTATAAGACCAGTAAGACCAAAACACTTTCCCTAATGTAAACAAATGTCTCCAGAATACTTCTTTCTAATGGATTTCACCCACGACACAATGCGGATTCCAGCGGAGAGAATGCTACCATCACTGGAGATGTAATGTATCTCCTAGTTGTACTTTGCCGCCACTTCAAACTTAAATCGTCCCATTAAAACTCTCCCTCCCGCCGCAACTTTCTTCCTTGACCACCTGCTCTTTGGAAACATTTCGTTGTTTCATCTTTTTCAAAATTCAATGAGAGCTAAAAAAAAAGAATGCATCTATTTTAAGGAGGTCGTTTTAAATGTTATCAAAAACGCGTCTATATATACCTTTTTGAAGGATAAACACAATGGCTGGCTGCAGCGTAGTTCCAAACTGTGACTCTATATTAAATGGATATCTATTTAAAATGCAATAGTAGCAGTTGGTTCACCAGCGTTAACAATTCAACGATACCACCCGAGAGGCTTATAATAGTCCACGTAAACTGGTGTCCAAAAAATGAGGGCAACAAATTATTTTTACTCGAATTTTAGAAGACCAAAATTGGAAATATAACCAATATAAATTATCTTATAAAAATTCACCTGTTACAATAATTTTATTTATTGAACTTAAAAACATGCACATTTTACTCCTTCATGAGGTATGCTCGCCATTTTAGTACATCATAACTGTTATTTTTCAAAAGCTTGCACATTCTGAGAGAAATAATGGCTTCACATAATCCGATGGTCTAGAATGAAGAGCTATTGGGAGAATGGGAGCTGGCCCAGACTGAATTCGTCAAATGTTCCATCTCTGGAGACACTTCAGTGGAGTCAGCACCAGAAGACCGGAATAGATCAACAATACCGCCGGCTGTTAAACATCATTGGGGGGTGACATCTCTCCAATGAGCTCTCATGTACCTCTGGAGGGACAGTTTCAAGACTTACTGAAGACTTCAGGAGGGTGGTCTTTATGCAAGACGGCCAATGGTATGAATCCCTCTCATTCCTTCTGACAGAGAGTCCGCATGAATTGGTGCCGTAAACATCAGTCCTGGACCCAGGATCAGTCGGTCCACGTTCTCGTCAAGTCTAGACACAGACTGTAGAGAAGCTGCTTCTATCCCACTAACATCCCACATCTTGGGGAAGTGGCTCTCATGGTCTGGGCTGCCTTCATTTCAATCAGGCGTTCATCTCACGGCTCACTGGTCGCTCAAAGTACAGGTTCGAGTTTCTTGAATTCAATGTGAAATCTTTCACGGGCCTCATTGGAGTCTAGTTCAATTTATATGCTCGTCCACCTAGGGCAAATTATTTCCTCCAGAGTGAAGTACAACTAAGAAGATACTTGTATTCAGAGAATTGATTAGCTAGCTAGACCTCCAGACCAAATTGCATAAATATTAATAAAGTGCTTGTTGAAATATATTCATTTTGCGCTTTTCACTTAATTATTGACCACAGCGCATAATACTTAATGCGGCGGAGAGGAGGCTAGTGGCCTATTCCCATGTCTCGAACTAATGGGCAAGACAACGAGCTGGAGAACAGTCGACCGCAATTTGTCAAAAAAGATATCTTTACAGAAGTTGTGTCTCACGTTTAAAGGTCTGATACAAATGGTCGGTCCATTAACTGTGTAGGAGATGGGGCGGAGAGAGATGTTTGAGGAGAGATTTGGCGCGTGAGGTGATTAGAGGGGATCTAGACGTGGTATCGCACAGTTCCTTTGGTCTCTCTCACAGAAGTTCTTGGCCGTGTCTCGCACAATCCCCGCAATGGTGACTAGTGGAACCAGCCATGTAATGAAAGATGGATTTAAAGTAGTTAAAATGGTCATGGATCAAGGAATGTTATTGAGGTGTTTTGCAGTTATTATTATAAAAGAAAAGAAATCGAGAGTGGTTTCTGAAAAAGGTAAAGAGGTTACAACAAATGTTAAGAGAATATGGAACCTACAAGCGGGTTGGGCAGCAAAGACCTAGGTGTAGCCATCTAGAACTGCCTTATAGACTAATGACGATCCTAGTCTTAAAGTGTAAAGTTCTGAAGAATGCTTAGGTTATAACATTGGATACTTGTCTCGTGAAGAAACCAATGTCTTATTCCTCATAAATTCACATCATTTAGAGGGAACATGCTGTGACACATAACAACTACCGGGACACCTAACTGTTATTTCGACGTTCCCACTGCATGGATGGCGATGTGCGCCCTAACATTCTCCTCGAAGCCCTAAACTTCGTATGAGCTCCAATTACCAAGCATTTTATCATTCAACGAGCGATTCTAGATTTTCCCAAAGCTTTTGAAAATCATAAGATGTCGATACTCTAAATTCAAGTTCTGTCCAAATAACTTTAAGATGTGGAATATTAAATTCTGCAAATATGTTCCTTATAGGATGATTCAATTTCTCATTTATACCCAAGCTGTCTTTTTATCTTTTAATTCGTCATCTTGTACGCCCTTCTCCCCCGATTCTCCCATCTCTTCTCTCAGCCTCATTACCCTATTCATCTGATATGAGAACACCCTGAGAGAAATCAACTCATCCATCTAAAATGTAAAAAAAAAAACGAATTTCAAATAAATGTGTAAGCCATAGATGGAGACGGGCAGATTTAGCAGACAAGTAGTTCTTAAAGCCTTAGAATTGGACGGCGTGTAGATTTAAAGTTATATCACGCCGCCCTTATAGCAGGTGCGTATATGGTGACAGCCAGTGGCGGTGGAAAGACACAAGTTGTGGGTGAGTTTGACCCGACGGAAGCCATCAGAATCACCTGAGGAAAACACTGATTTAAAAAATAATTCCATTATATAATAGGGCCATGCTATCTCTGATTACCGCCCTAGTTTATGGATTGGAATTTCGGAGTTTTTGATTTTTAAAAAAAATTCTTCTAATGAGCATCTGTTTTAAGTTATAGCGTTATAAATATTGTAATGGCTTTATTGAAGCAAGCGCAAGGCTGACGGTGGGAGCACGTGCGGTGAGGATTCATGAAATGGTTTTGAGCGTGGCATAGAGACGTCCTTCCTTTCTTTCCAATCTACATTTAATATCTTATATTAACTTATTGAATTTATTAAACCTATTTAACTTGAGTGAGCGTCTGTTGCATCGCTTCACGAAAATCACATCACAATATTTATTTTCAGATTTTTACAATATTTTATTTTTATTTCTCGGGTTCAATAGGTGGATATAATCAAACTGAACCTTCGTCAACGTGTGTATATTTGTCGTGTTTTAAATATCGAATATATCAAGTTGAACATTTGACAACTTGTACAGGTATTTGTGGCTCTAATAGCGGATATATCAAGCTGAACATTGGACAACTTGTACAGATATTTGTGGCTCTAATAGCGGTATATCAAACTGAACATTTGACAACTTGTACAGATATTTGTGGCTCTAATAGCGGATATATCAAGTTGAACATTTGACAACTTGTACAGATATTTGTGGCTCTAATAGCGGATATATCAAGCTGAACATTTGACAACTTGTACAGATATTTGTGGCTCTAATAGCGGATATATCAAGCTGAACATTTGACAACTTGTACAGATATTTGTGGCTCTAATAGCGGATATATCAAACTGAACATTTGACAACTTGTACAGATATTTGTGGCTCTAATAGCGGATATATCAAGCTGAACATTTGACAACTTGTACAGATATTTGTGGCTCTAATAGCGGATATATCAAACTGAACATTTGACAACTTGTACAGATATTTGTGGCTCTAATAGCGGATATATCAAGCTGAACATTTGACAACTTGTACTGATATTTGTGGCTCTAATAGCGGATATATCAAACTGAACATTTGACAACTTGTACAGATATTTGTGGCTCTAATAGCGGATATATCAAGCTGAACATTTGACAACTTGTACAGATATTTGTGGCTCTAATAGCGGATATATCAAACTGAACATTTGACAACTTGTACAGATATTTGTGGCTCTAATAGCGGATATATCAAGCTGAACATTTGACAACTTGTACAGATATTTGTGGCTCTAATAGCGGATATATCAAACTGAACATTTGACAACTTGTACAGATATTTGTGGCTCTAATAGCGGATATATCAAGCTGAACATTTGACAACTTGTACTGATATTTGTGGCTCTAATAGCGGATATATCAAACTGAACATTTGACAACTTGTACAGATATTTGTGGCTCTAATAGCGGATATATCAAGCTGAACATTTGACAACTTGTACAGATATTTGTGGCTCTAATAGCGGATATATCAAACTGAACATTTGACAACTCGAACAGATATTTGTGGCTCTAATAGCGTATATATCAAGCTGAATATTTGACAACTTGTACAGATATTTGTGGCTTTAATAGCGGATATATCAAGCTGAACATTTGACAACTCGTACTGATATTTGTGGCTCTAATAGCGGATATATCAAGCTGAACATTTGACAACTTGTACAGATATTTGTGGCTCTTATAGCGGATGTATCAAGCTGAACATTTGACAACTTGTACGAGGTGTGTTCAAAAAGTATCGCGAATTTTGAATTTTCGCGGGTTACGTATATTCGAATTTCGATCTTTTTGTGGCTTTATGTTGGTACTCATGTCTCTCACTTATGCCGACAAGCTCGGCCATTTTGACTGTTCACTTAATTGTTGACAGCTGCTTTGCTTGCAGGTGTTTTGGATCGTCTTCGATTTTTACCTATTAAAAAATGGATCAAAGAACCTGTATCAAATTTTGTGTGAAAAACAAATTAAGTGCGCGGATGCATCCCGAATGTTGACTGTGGCATACGGAGAAGCTACCTTGGACCGAAGCAACGTTTATCGGTGGTACAAAATGTTCTCAGAAGGCCGAGAAGATGTGAACGACGAAGAGCGTGCCGGACGCCCGAGCACTTCAACAACAGACGAAAAAATTAATGAAGTGGAGAAAATGATATTACCAATCGTCAAATCACCGTTAGAGAAGTTGCTGAGGACCTAAACATATCGATTGGCTCGTGCCATTCGATTTTTAACAATGATTTGGGCATGAGACGGGTCGCCGCGAAATTCGTACCAAAATTGCTCAATTGCGACCAAAAACAGCATCGCATGAACATTGCTAATGAGATGTTGGACTCTGTCCGCGACGACCCAAATTTGCTCCAGAGGGTCATAACTGGTGAAGAAGCGTGGGTTTATGGTTATGACGTGGAAACCAAAGCTCAATGATCTCAATGGAAGCTGCCGCACGAACCAAGACCGAAAAAAGCGCGCCAAGTTCGGTCGAATGTGAAAGTTTTGCTGACACTTTTCTTCGATTGCAGGGGCGTGGTGCATCATGAGTTCTTGCCACAGGATAGAACGGTCAATAAGGAATATTACCTGCAAGTTATGCGCAAAGCAATCCGCCAGAAACGCCCGGATTTGTGGAAGAACAAAAATTGGCTTTTGCACCACGATAACGCCCCTGCTCACACATCGTTGCTTGTGCGCGACTTTTTGGCCAAAAACAACACACTAATGATGCCGCAGCCACCGTATTCCCCAGATCTGGCCCCCTGTGATTTTTTCTTTTTCCCTAAACTGAAGAGGCCCATGAAAGGACGACTTTACGCTACGCTTGACGAGATAAAGACGGCATCGAAGGAAGAGCTGAAAAAGATTTTTTTTAAATGATTTTTTGAAGTGCTTCGAAGATTGGAAAAACCGTTGGCACAAGTGTATAATATCTCATGGGAATTACTTTGAAGGGGACAAAATAGGTATTCATGAATAAATAATTTTTGAAAAAACACAAAAGTCGCGATTCTTTTTGAACACAACTTGTACAGATATTTGTGGCTCTAATAGCGGATATATCAAGCTGAACATTTTATACACTTGTACAGATATTTGTGGCTCTAATAGCGGATATATCAAGCTGATCATTTAACAACTTGTACAGATATTTGTGGCTCTAATAGCGGTATATCAAACTGAACATTTAACACCTTGTACAGATATTTGTGGCTCTAATAGCGGATATATCAAGCTGAACATTTGACAACTTGTACAGATATTTGTGGCTCTAATAGCGGATATATCAAACTGAACATTTGACAACTTGTACAGATATTTGTGGCTCTAATAGCGGATATATCAAATTGAACATTTGACAACTTGTACAGGTATTTGTGGCTCTAATAGCAGATTTATCAAGCTGAACATTTTATACACTTGTACAGATATTTGTGGCTGTAATAGCGGATATATCAAGCTGAACATATGACAACTTGTACAGATATTTGTGGCTCTAATAGTGGATATATCAAACTGAACATTTGATAACTTGTACAGATATTTGTGGCTCTAATAGCGGATATATCAAGCTGAACATTTGACAACTTTTACATATATCTGTGCCTCTAATAGCGGATATATCAAGCTGAACATTTTATACACTTGTACAGATATTTGTGGCTGTAATAGCGGATATATCAAGCTGAACATGACAACTTGTACAGATATTCGTGGCTCTAATAGCGGATATATCAAGCTGAACATATGACAACTTGTACAGATATTTGTGGCTCTAATAGTGGATATATCAAACTGAACATTTGATAACTTGTACAGATATTTGTGGCTCTAATAGCGGATATATCAAGCTGAACATTTGACAACTTTTACATATATCTGTGCCTCTAATAGCGGATATATCAAGCTGAACATTGAACAACTTGTACAGATATTTGTGGCTCTAATAGTGGATATATCAAGCTGAACATTTAACACCTTGTACAGATATTTGTGGCTCTAATAGCGGATATATCAAGCTGAACATTTGACAACTTGTACAGATATTTGTGGCTCAAATAGTGGATATATCAAGCTGAACATTTGACAACTTGTACAGATATTTGTGGCTCTAATAGCGTATATATCAAGCTGAACATATGACAACTTGTACAGATATTTGTGGCTCTAATAGTGGATATATCAAACTGAACATTTGATAACTTGTACTGATATTTGTGGCTCTAATAGCGGATATATCAAGCTGACATTTGACAACTTGTACAGTAATTTGTGGCTGGATATATCAAGCTGAACATTTGAAAACTTGTACAGATATTTGTAGCTCTAATCGCGGATATATCAAGCTGAACATTTGACAACTTGTACAGATATTTGTGGCTCTAATAGAGGATATATCAAACTGAACATTTGACAACTTGTACATATATCTGTGCCTCTAATAGCGGATATATCAAGCTGAACATTGAACAACTTGTACAGATATTTGTGGCTCTAATAGTGGATATATCAAGCTGAACATTTAACACCTTGTGCAGATATTTGTGGCTCTAATAGCGGATATATCAAGCTGAACATTTGAAAACTTGTACAGATATTTGTGGCTCTAATAGCGGATATATCAAGCTGAACATTTGACAACTTGTACAGATATTTGTGGCTCTAATAGAGGATATATCAAACTGAACATTTGACAACTTGTACATATATCTGTGCCTCTAATAGCGGATATATCAAGCTGAACATTGAAAAACTTGTACAGATATTTGTGGCTCTAATAGTGGATATATCAAGCTGAACATTTAACACCTTGTACAGATATTTGTGGCTCTAATAGCGGATATATCAAGCTGAATATTTGACAACTTGTACAGATATTTGTGGCTCTAATAGCGGATATATCAAGCTGAACATTTGACAACTTGTACAGGTATTTGTGGCTCTAATAGTGGATGTATCAAGCTGAACATTTGACAACTTGTACAGGTATTTGTGGCTCTAATAGTGGATATATCAAGCTGAACATTTGACCTTTGTACAGGTATTTGTGGCTCTAATAGCGGATATATCAAGCTGAACATTTGACAACTTGTACAGATATTTGTGGCTCTAATAGAGGATATATCAAACTGAACATTTGACAACTTGTACATATATCTGTGCCTCTAATAGCGGATATATCAAGCTGAACATTGAAAAACTTGTACAGATATTTGTGGCTCTAATAGTGGATATATCAAGCTGAACATTTAACACCTTGTACAGATATTTGTGGCTCTAATAGCGGATATATCAAGCTGAACATTTGACAACTTGTACAGGTATTTGTGGCTCTAATAGTGGATGTATCAAGCTGAACATTTGACAACTTGTACAGGTATTTGTGGCTCTAATAGCGGATATATCAAGCTGAACATTTGACAACTTGTACAGATATTTGTGGCTCTAATAGTGGATATCAAGCTGAACATTTGACAACTTGTACAGATATTTGTGGCTCTAATAGTGGATATATCAAGCTGAACATTTGACAACTTGTACAGATATTTGTGGCTCTAATAGTGGATATATCAAGCTGAACATTTGACAACTTGTACAGATATTTGTGGCTCTAATAGTGGATATATCAAGCTGAACATTTGACAACTTGTACAGATATTTGTGGCTCTAATAGTGGATATTATCAAGCTGAACATTTGACAACTTGTACAGGTATTTGTGGCTCTAATAGTGGATATATTAAGCTGAACATTTGACAACTTGTACAGGTATTTGTGGCTCTAATAGCGGATATATCAAGCTGAACATTTGACAACTTGTACAGGTATTTGTGGCTCTAATAGTGGATGTATCAAGCTGAACATTTGAAAGCCTATTAAATATTTGTAAATCAAATGCTGGTTATAAAAAGCTGAACATTCGGTGTTTTGTGCATCTATCCTTTTGTCTAAGTGTTGCAGTTATCCTATGAATGTCTAGAACGTGGCGTTCACCACTGGCTGGAGGGGTGACAGCGTGGGGGTTACACCGCATGTGTTTACCGCCATTTTAGCTCCATGTTGGAGAAGGATAACAAAAGATGGCAACAAATGCTCCTCAATAATTCTCCCAATTGGAGACGTTATTTTTACACTTTGTGATGGAATTGATTTCACGTGACTTTCAATGACATTTTATTTATTTCTTTTCCAATAGATCTAGTAACTTGGTTGAGCGCCGTTCTGTATTTTGTCGTTTTATTCTTTCTATATATCTCCAAAATATCAGGCGAATACTTTTTGCAAAAATGTAGAAAATAAATTTTAATTTTTATATAATGTTTATATTACGTAAAAAAATAGAGATCAATCCAAATTTGTATTTTCAAAGAATGAATTATGTGACGCCACCCATTAGAAAAAATGGTCAACATGTAAATAAGGGGCTAGGCCTACTCACCGATGGTCGTAAGCACCGTGGTGGCGAAGTAGAAGGCGCCGGCGAACTTCCACTGGATGCCCGCCTTGTGAGGCACGGACTTGATGACTACGCTGGTCCAGAGCGTGTAGTCCTCGCGCGTCACGTTGTATTTCTTCAACAGCAGCGTCTCCACGTAACGCAGCGCGCGTCGCTGCCGCTCCTCGTGCTCCGACTCCAGCGCGTCGAATATGGCCGCTCCGACCAGCAGATATGTGAAGGTACAGACGATCAGAGACAGGGTCCGGACGTTTTGTCTCTTCATCGCATGTCTGACGTCAGGGGCGTCGTCATGGCAACCGACCTGTTGAGGTGACGTCACGACGGATCGATGGGCGTGTGGTGCCTCCTTCCCTCCACCTGCCACATCGCCGCGCGGTGATGCAATGGATGCTGCAGGATCCCTCCCTTGCACCGCGTCAACGAGACGTACGCACAACTGGAACACTAGCCATAGCATCTCGTTTGCAATTCTCTATGCAATGGTTCCAGCCCGCTAACAATGGTGACACTACTCTCAGCGGCGTTCTAGAAGATTTACCCTTTAAGAAGACATACCTTCCAATGCAATAGCAAACCCACCCATTATTGCATTGAGAAATGCCGATAAAAGTATGAAATATATAACACTTGATTTTACTAAAATCCAAGATTCTGATATTCTAAACGGTCGCGGAATTATTTCCTGCCCTGGTAGTCGTGCCATCTCCATGCACTGACCCGTTGCAAATTTATAAAAGTGTCAAAAGTGCATTTTGATCCGTCCTACAAGGACGTCCCGCAGCCTGCCTCGATCGATATTCCCAGTCCTTCAACCATCTTAGAAAGTTTTACTTCATCTGCTTCTCCATTTTTTCTTTTCCAAACTTTATCTAAAAGTGATTTCAAGTTTCTCGTACTGAACAAAATATATCTAGCATTTAGAAGGTTAAACTTATTTTCCTATTGCATTTCATTGTACTAAAATTTATCCCCTTATTTTTCCTTATATATAGGCATATAACTTTATTTATTTACATTTTTTTCCTTTTAGACACATGTAATCATATATAACTTAGTTTAAAATATTTCAATCTCTTTATTGCGCCAATGCATCGACTCCTATGGAACATTTCAATAGCTACCCGGATCTTGTAGAGGTTTCCCAACTTGTGTCGCCGGTCAAAAGTCTGCATCAATTTGACCCAAAAAAAAATTGTTTATATGCAAAGCTCTCAAGACGATAAACAAAAATTATTTTCGTCATCTGAGAGATTGGTTTTAAAGTTTTTATTTTTTATTTTTTTATTAATAAGAAGTGGGATGATCTGGTCATGCTGCCAGGCTAAATCGGTTGTTTTCTCTAACCATGTTTGCAATGAAGCTATCTACTGCTTCCGGAGAACAGGATACTTACGGAATGAAGGATTCTCCAATCAAAAACCTCTCTCAGTTACAAAGGAAGTTGTAGATCGGCAGCCGTAGCGAAGGGAATATCATTTATCTGAACCCAATATCTACACTTTTGACCGTCACAGGGTGGGAACTGTACCGCCGGACTTGAACAACCGGCGTTCACTGCGGGGACTGTACCGCCGGACTTGAACAACCAGCTCTCACTGTTGTGACTGTACCGCCGGACTTGAACAACCAGCTCTCACTGGGGGGACTGTACCGCCGGACTTGAACAACCGGCGTTCACTGCGGAACTGTACCTCCGGACTTGAACAACCGGCGTTCACTGCGGGGAATGTACCGCCGGACTTGAACAACCGGCGTTCACTGCGGAACTGTACCGCCGTACTTGAACAACCGGCGTTCACTGCGGGGACTGTACCGCCGGACTTGAACAACCGGCGTTCACTGCGGAACTGTACCGCCGTACTTGAACAACCGGCGTTCACTGCGGGGACTGTACAGCCGGACTTGAACAACCGGCGTTCACTGCGGAACTGTACCGCCGTACTTGAACAACCGGCGTTCACTGCGGGGACTGTACCGCCGGACTTGAACAACCGGCGTTCACTGCGGGGAATGTACCGCCGGACTTGAACAACCGGCGTTCACTGCGGAACTGTACCGCCGTACTTGAACAACCGGCGTTCACTGCGGAACTGTACCTCCGGACTTGAACAACCGGCGTTCACTGCGGGGAATGTACCGCCGGACTTGAACAACCGGCGTTCACTGCGGAACTGTACCGCCGTACTTGAACAACCGGCGTTCACTGCGGGGACTGTACCGCCGGACTTGAACAACCGGCGTTCACTGCGGAACTGTACCGCCGTACTTGAACAATCGGCGTTCACTGCGGGGACTGTACAGCCGGACTTGAACAACCGGCGTTCACTGCGGAACTGTACCGCCGTACTTGAACAACCGGCGTTCACTGCGGGGACTGTACCGCCGGACTTGAACAACCGGCGTTCACTGCGGAACTGTACCGCCGTACTTGAACAACCGGCGTTCACTGCGGGGACTGTACCGCCGGACTTGAACAACCGGCGTTCACTGCGGAACTGTACCGCCGTACTTGAACAATCGGCGTTCACTGCGGGGACTGTACCGCCGGACTTGAACAACCGGCGTTCACTGCGGGGACTGTACCGCCGTACTTGAACAACCAGCTCTCACTGCGGGGACTGTACCGCCGGACTTGAACAACCGGCGTTCACTGCGGGAACTGTACCGCCGTACTTGAACAACCGGCGTTCACTGCGGGAACTGTACCGCCGTACTTGAACAACCGGCGTTCACTGCGGGGAATGTACCGCCGGACTTGAACAACCGGCGTTCACTGCGGGGAATGTACCGCCGGACTTGAACAACCGGCGTTCACTGCGGGGACTGTACCGCCGTACTTGAACAACCAGCTCTCACTGCGGGGACTGTACCGCCGGACTTGAACAACCGGCGTTCACTGCGGGGACTGTACCGCCGGACTTGAACAACCAGCTCTCACTACGGGGACTGTACCGCCGGACTTGAACAACCGGCGTTCACTGCGGGGACTGTACCGCCGGACTTGAACAACCAGCTCTCACTACGGGGACTGTACCGCCGGACTTGAACAACCGGCGTTCACTGCGGGGACTGTACCGCCGGACTTGAACAACCAGCTCTCACTGCGGGGACTGTACCGCCGTACTTGAACAACCCGCTCTCACTGCGGGGACTGTACCGCTGACTTGAACAACCAGCTCTCACTACGGGGACTGTACCGCTGACTTGAACAACCAGCTCTCACTGCGGGGACTGTACCGCCGGACTTGAACAACCAGCTCTCACTGCGGGGACTGTACCGCCGTACTTGAACAACCAGCTCTCACTGCGGGGACTGTACCGCCGGACTTGAACAACCAGCTCTCACTGCGGGGACTGTACCGCCGGACTTGAACAACCCGCTCTCACTGCGGGGACTGTACCGCCGGACTTGAACAACCAGCTCTCACTGCGGGGACTGTACCGCCGGACTTGAACAACCAGCTCTCACTGCGGGGACTGTACCGCCGGACTTGAACAACCCGCTCTCACTACGGGGACTGTACCGCCGGACTTGAACAACCAGCTCTCACTGCGGGGACTGTACCGCCGGACTTGAACAACCAGCTCTCACTGCGGGGACTGTACCGCCGGACTTGAACAACCAGCTCTCACTGCGGGGACTGTACCTCCGGACTTGAACAACCAGCTCTCACTGCGGGGACTGTACCGCCGGACTTGAACAACCAGCTCTCACTGCGGGGGACTGTACCGCCGTACTTGAACAACCAGCTCTCACTGCGGGGACTGTACCGCCGGACTTGAACAACCAGCTCTCACTGCGGGGACTGTACCGCCGGACTTGAACAACCAGCTCTCACTGCGGGGACTGTACCGCCGGACTTGAACAACCAGCTCTCACTGCGGGGACTGTACCGCCGGACTTGAACAACCAGCTCTCACTGCGGGGACTGTACCGCCGGACTTGAACAACCCGCTCTCACTGCTGTGACTGTACCGCCGGACTTGAACAACCAGCTCTCACTGCGGGGACTGTACCGCCGGACTTGAACAACCCGCTCTCACTGCGGGGACTATACCGCCGGACTTGAACAACCAGCTCTCTTTGCGGGGACTGTACCGCCGGACTTGAACAACCAGCTCTCTTTGCGGGGACTGTACCGCCGGACTTGAACAACCAGCTCTCTTTGCGGGGACTGTACCGCCGGACTTAAACAACCCGCTCTCACTGCGGGGACTGTACCGCCGGACTTGAACAACCAGCTCTCTTTGCGGGGACTGTACCGCCGGACTTGAACAACCAGCTCTCTTTGCGGGGACTGTACCGCCGGACTTAAACAACCCGCTCTCACTGCGGGGACTGTACCGCCGGACTTGAACAACCAGCTCTCACTGCGGGGACTGTACCTCCGGACTTGAACAACCAGCTCTCACTGCGGGGACTGTACCGCCGGACTTGAACAACCAGCTCTCACTGCGGGGACTGTACCGCCGGACTTGAACAACCAGCTCTCTTTGCGGGGACTGTACCTCCGGACTTGAACAACCAGCTCTCACTGCGGGGACTGTACCGCCGGACTTGAACAACCAGCTCTCACTGCGGGGACTGTACCGCCGGACTTGAACAACCAGCTCTCACTGCGGGGACTGTACCGCCGGACTTGAACAACCAGCTCTCACTGCGGGGACTGTACCGCCGGACTTGAACAACCAGCTCTCACTGCGGGGACTGTACCGCCGGACTTGAACAACCAGCTCTCACTGCGGGGACTTTATTTCCGGATTTTACACATTACCTTTGATAAGTATTTGATACAAAGAAGTCCTATCAATGAAATATCAAATTCTTTATCAGTAAGTGCAAAGTTATTCTGCTTGGAACGTATGTTGATACGCTTTGCATTTATAGGTAAATCATTCGTAAATCTCTGTCAACCATGAGTATCATGGCATGTACCATATGTTCAAAGGGACAGATAGCCTAAGAAAAAATGAGAGTATCTGCACTGAGTTTATGAGAGTCAAACTTATTTGGAAAATATAAATTACCTTTCCATCAGACAAGCCCGCCCTTCTTCAATTTCTTGCCCTAGACTCCAGTGGCGTCGTACTTCTATATTTTGAGCACTTTATTTATTTATTCATAGTTTCTCTTTCATTTCCAGTCCAATTGATTTACTTTCTACTGCTCTCTTGCTATTCATTTTACCATCCAGAATATCTTCATCTAATTATTATCTAATGATGGCCTTCAACTGGCCTATCTCTCTCTGTCTTTTCAATAATTATTCATTTCCTATCCTCTCAACCCATTAAGTTTCCTTACTCTTGGTAAATAGCAAGTCCTGGCTGGAAAAAAATATTTCTCATTGATCGGAACGGAGGGAATTTTATTTCTCTTGAATTCAATTAGGAAATATACTGCATATATTCTGAGATATTAGTTCAGCGTGTGTGCAAATTTTATAAAATTTGACTCATTGGCGCATTTCTCTTATCATTTTCATTGTATTGCAATTTTTGAATTAATGGATAATTGAATAACTATGTGCATATAGTGTTGTCGGCGCTTGGGAAACCTCAAGCGATTGATCTTTTTAAATATCCGCCTTTTTCCAGGATAGAATTTTTATCAGACACCAATATAACATTGTTGCACGATTCTATTATTATTTTCAAGTTTTTCGCATAAATTAACAAACTATGAATACGTGATGCTTTCAAATCAATTTCATGTACACTCATGAACTTATGTATACTTAAGGAAGTTGTACCTTTTAGCATGTATATTGGGATTCAGACAATAACTTTGAAAGATATTACAGTGGCCTTTATTGAAGACACACGATATAATCAAGTGTGAACAAAATTGCAAAAAAAAAACAGGCCACCGGCGACATCAAGAACTTCCATCACGAGTGTAATGGCAAACAAGACACATATAAATAGGTTTTAATTAATTTTAGAGAGCAATTCATATATTAATCTTTAAATGTTAAAAGACATATATATTGGATCAAAAAGGATTTATATTTTCCAATATTTCGGTTGGCTGAACGCCAATCTTTTTCAAGGTTTAAGAAATAATTTGTTTTGTATAAGCTCAGCGTCATATTGGCGTTATGTGGCGGTCTACTAACTGAAATATTGATAAATAAACTCATTTTTAAATCCGCTATAAGTTTTTATTATATAAAGTATTTTAATTTTGTGTGGTAAGCCGCGTAGGTAAACACATTCTTTGAAAATACTGTTTAGTCGTCAGTGTGAGTCAAATAAATATTGTATTTCAATATAAGGGAGCGTAGTACACAAACTGCACAGGCTAATCGTTTATTTAGAACTTCAAAATATTGTTAAATAGTAAGAAAGGAATAAAAGAATAACGAACACTATTTTATATACAATTATATGAGAGAAAGAAATATACTTGACCTAAAATTAAGGTCAATTTTGAAAAGTGACTCGAATATGTTGTAATTGTAATTATAACAAACGTACCCTAATTATATTTGATTACTTTCTAAAGCCATAAGTCTTACTACAAAATATATTTACTAAATGATAATAAGTTTCAATGACAAGCACTTTATATATTATTTCATCATACGTGAAAATAGCATATTAATACAAATAAAATGTGTATATATTCAAATGCCAAAAATGTAGGTATATAAAATATATAATCATTAAAATATGAGCATATAAAAATATAAACCTATATTCAAATGTATAAAATATAAGTATGCTATATATATATTTAGTATTTTAAAAATGAAAAAATAGCTAAAAAGTAACTCACTTGAAAAATTGTCTGATAATTTAGAATGGCCAATTGCTTTGAGAAGTTAAGTTTAATTTATTTTTCTGCCTTTCCCCCTTCATATTTTCAGCTATAACTTGATTATAAATATTCAAACATATTCACTTATCTCAAAATATGAAATCAGCTTCCATTTTTCTTTAGTTTTTTAAAAACATTTTCGGGAAACAATAAAATTTTTAGATGTTCTTTTTTACGTTCACCTCGCGACACGAGCGCCGCGTAGCGATATTCTTTTGCAATGAGAAACCGCTCTAGAGAAAAAAAATTATATTTTAAAAAGTTGTAATAAAATGTTTAAACATATTTTAAAATTTTAACAATAAATGTATATTTTTTCACTACAGGTATATTTATTCTATTTTTAAAGCGTTTTCACTTTATTTTCTATTTGATTTTAATTCAGAAATATTATTATTAATTTTTTTTATACAGTTCTAAATAATTTAAAACGTATAGTGTAGAATAGGAACGAAATACTTATAAAATAATTAGAAAATTGCAATAATTGATTGTATGTGCGAATATGTATTGTGCATGTGTGCGAGTAATATTTTGTCATTACAATTGCCTTTTCCAAAGAGAGAGGAAAAGTTGTTATAATTGTTATCTTCTGACCATAAAATATAATTAAGTCTCTATGGAATTCTTTTGATGGAAGTTTTATGTTGTTTTCCTCCACATAGTGGAGTATTTCAAAGCACACACACACAAAAATACAAGCCGTAAATTGGATTTCCCCGCAGGGTGAAAATTGTTTTCGTCTGCCTGTTATCTATTTGCCACACAAAGTTTTGCGCCAATGATTTGAAATAAGCAACTGAAAGATATTCAGATAATTGATTGTTTTAACCATCCTTTTAGCAAGTCGTTATTTTCATCTTCTTTTTTTTTTTTTTTTTTTTGTAATGTGCGAATAAACTGGCAAGATAGCTCGCGGGTAGTTGCGATATCTCGCCGTGGTAGAGATTACATTTAATGATGACATCGACCGAGCGTTTCAGGATTTCTCCCGCTATCCATCTGGATAGCTATCCATACTAGAATGCAGTAGCTCTCCGGTGCTGTGTGGCATGGGGTTGCCTGTCACGATTAACCTTCTTTCACAAATATAAACAAGTTTTGTATATGGTAACTTTTTTATCTTCAGATTAAATATTCCTTTTTATTTTATCCAAAAAATTTCTTTGAAGCGAAATATCTATTTTTAAATAAATGCTAATATTTTCATTAAACAAAGGTTTATCCACGTGTTGAATATAATGTGTGAGAGATTTGACTATTGACACGACCAAGAAGTAAAAAGACCAAATGTTATGTGACCTTTCGATAGCAGGATTCTCATTATCAAAACATATTCAAATTGACTCAAACCAACGTGTATTAAACATATTTACATCGTTCATTACACCGCGGAATTAATATATAAATAAAGATCACGGTGGGTAGGAGTGCCGAATAGGTTTGAAAGTAAGGTTCACGTTAAGTCTTTAAACACTCTTATGTAATTATAAGTAAGTGCATAAATACACTCGCGTGTAAATAAGAATCATTAAAAATAAGCACGCCATCTGTAGATGAAAATGAAACTATTAAGCGCGAATTTTCTTTTTATAAACAAAACAAATCCCTATACTATCCTTAATGTGATGGTAAAGGGAACCATTATGTTGAATTCCAACACATTACTACTTTGTCAACTCTCAAGTCGGCCGACAAAACAATAATAGAGCTCTGTGAAATCATAATCATAATACAAATAATATAAATGTAATTTATTTTATATAAACTTTCAGTCAAATCCCGCTGTTCCACGCGGCTAGTTATATACAAAGGTTAAAATAAGCGTAAACGTTGGACCTCCCGTCAGTTGTCGCAACGTTTTCCAACTTTCTGATATCAACGAACGTCATCTAAACTCTTCCGACCCACGTTTCCTCTACTAAGATCCCTCAGTTCGAATAATTCTCCCGACCTCTCGTTCAGTGGTGAAGCGTTGATATGTTCGTGATGACGAGGCTTCTCTCACATTCCGCCCCAGAAGAAACCAAAACAAACTCCCATCACTCCGCCAATGAAAGAGCAGAGATTGGGGGAGTCCCGGGAAATTGATTTCCGATGCGCCGCCGACGGCCCTTGTAAAAATCTAATTAAGTGTCCGGGATAATCTCACGGAGGATCACCTGGGTAAGGGACACCCTGGCGGTCCATCTGGTCTCGGAGATGTTAGAAGAACGCTAATAGCTTGGACGATCCCGTGCTACATGGTGGGAGAGCGACCAGGGCAGAGGAATGGGCGGTGAAGGAGAGAGGGTGAAACTTCTTTAAGATTATATATATGTGACAATATAGTGGTAAATGTGGTGAGGAGAGAAATAATCACACGACGAGTTGGAAGAGGAATCTGGAAGCCATCCGAGAGAGAAAGAGGTAGCGAGAGCGCTGTCCGCTGAACGACTGTTTTCCCTGTGTACACAACCGGGGAGCTAACCAGAATAGTCGCCAGGTGGTGACGGGCGGCCCCCTCAGGAATGTGGCCAAAAAGGGTCGTAAGTTAGTTGTCTAAAGTGTCTCGCTTTAGCTGCCCATCTCTCTCTCGTTGGCTGTTGGTTTGTTTTATTAATCCTGGAAGAGCATATATTATGACATATATATAGTTAAATAAATAAGATTAAATAGGGAAATATATGCACAAATGATAGAATAAATAAAATATAGATATTTAGAATAAAATTGAATGTGAAGACATCAGGCCTCCGGGATAAGGGTCCTTTTAAAATAATAAAAAGAAACGTTATAACCCCGGAAGCCTTAAGTATTTCACTTTAATTTGATACAGGGTATTAATTAATGGAGATTTTATTGAATATAGAATATATATAAAATTGATAAAAGTCTTCATATATATAATGTATATATACATGCATATATAAATATTCAGTATTTATTTGTGACTTCCACCAAGACTCCGCCACCGATGGACTCCGAGAGTTCCTTCCCACAGAATGGGCAGGTCGATGTGATAGCTGGTATTGCCCACCTGAAGCCCAAGATTGTGCTTGTAGATAGATGCATTCGCCACTGCTGCTGTCCTCATTGTCTCAGGATGTCTCTGGCTGAAGATCCAGGGACATAACGCAGGAAGCGACGGAGGGGAAAGATGGAGTCAGTCGAAGGGAATGCACCGCGTGGGTCTTGGCATTCCAGTGGAGCCACAGACTTCAATTAAATTGTCAGAACCATCCGGCGTTCCTGATATAAAATGAATTTCTCTCTCTCATCTCTAAATAAATAAATGAAACGAAATAAAATCAATTCTGCTCCGATCTCGTAGCATCAGCTGTCGGCCAAAGAACTGCCAGTGGAGACATTGGCTCGGATGGCCCTCCTCACTGAACAATGACATAGAAATGATCACCTCTCCATGCAATTTCCCAACCGCATGTGGCGGGGATGGAAATCATGCCCAGCCAAACAGTAAAACATCACTTGGTATTGTGGAATTATTAAACATTCCTAATTCTGATCAGTAATTCTAAATGTATTTTTTTTTTTATCCTAGCGAAGAGAACAAAAGATTGTAAACGAATCGTCGAAAAAAAAAACTTAACTGACCTTTGTTTCTGTCCTTTATTCTAAAGAAATTAAATTATGTATAGAAGATAAACAAAGTATTCAAATAAAATTGGCTGATTTTTTTTCAAATCCCATTTGTACCCAGCGTATTTGTAGCATCGATGTAAGAACCCGGCTGAGATCTCACGGCGAGACGAATCCTTCCTGTCATTCAGCAAGTGTGACACAGCGTGGACCTTGGAGGATAGCTTTTGCATTATAAGACACACACAATATGAAAAGTTCAAAGTGCGAGTGAGCTGGTGCTCCACGGAAGGGAAGAGATAACACCGCCCAGAAATAGGCGCCGCCTATCAGTGAGGAAAGTGAAGCGCTGGGCACTGGGGTATATAGCCTCGGTCCCGGGGTGCCTGGGTGTATCCTGCTCCTGACAGGTGAGTGGCATCACGGCCTGAGTCCGCCCAGGTAACTCGGAATACGGTTTCGCTATCCGCAGACATTCTGGTGTAGAGTTCTGGGCGAGCTAACAGTGAACCTTTACTGCCAGCATTGAGGCAGTTTGATTGATAGCTTCGATTACTGCACAAGTCCAACCCCACCAGTGAGTGAAACTAACCAAACGGGGCTCTGGAATCTTTTAGGTGTCGAAATAATTCTACAAGTGGTCGGTGAGGGTGGTTTCAGTCATCTACCAGCGTGTCTACTGGGGACAACACGACAATTTGTCCCGCCGCTCTCCAGGAGGAGCGCGGGCTGGCATAGGTAATGATGATAAATTATAACGTGATACACCATCGAGGTAATTAAAGAACGCACCAATTAATCCGTCTTAATTGTGTTTCCTGGAGTGGTGAGCTAATTACGCCGCTGTTGTTGCTAATTTGTTCGCCGCAGACACAGGCCGGTTGTAACCGGTTCTGTAGAACGAGAGAAAGAACTGTCAATTCAGCGAACACAACGGAACCTCGGCTTGATCCCCGCAACACTTAGATGCGAGAGGCATTCGAGAGAGGAACGGTGTTTAAGAAAGGTTGAGTGTTTAAAAGGAGATTCAATAATTAATTGAACAAAGTAATATGCAGATTTAAGTAGTTTTTTAAAAATAAGTTTTAACCGAGCATTTCGAGACTATAGTTTAATGTTTTTTTAAATAAAAAGAGAGCAGATGCTTAGGAGAAGCGGATTTCAAAATAAAACACTAAGAGACCGATACTTATAAAAAGATAGGCTTTAAAAGGTGATATGGGCTTATATGAAGTGACCACTTAAAGAATTTTCTCTTTTAGAACTCCCGAACGTGTGGAATTTCTCGTGCGTCTGTCATGTAGCGGCCCGAGTTCTCCTCCAATCGTCTTCCTTGACGTCTTCCAAAGACCCGCACGTCTACTGCCATTCGAAAACGATACGCTTGCCGCTATAGAGAACATATGGGAACTGCCTTTATTATCTGAGTCAATCAATCCTAAGGATGGTGTGTCTCCTCAATCAGGATCATCCAAGATGATATAGCCATAGCCATAGTCTGGTGTCTTGGTTTCTCTCTCCACTTCCTCCACCAATGTGGAACTTCCTCTTGGTCTGGTGATACATCTTCAAGGTGTTCTTTAATCAATGTTTTAGTAGACTTTTATGTCTTAGCTCAGTATCTATTCAAAATTCAGTTTTTATTTTCCTACTATTCCAATGAGACATCATTTTTCCGTCGCCCAACGTCGCCTTGTGTCTGGCTGTCCAGTCTCGCGCCATCCTCGAACCTCCTCACTCACACCTCGATCCACGCTGCAGGAAATACTCAGAGCTGTGTGTATCAAACTTTCTATTTTCACAATTAAAATTTATAAATTATGAATAGGCTTTATTTTATATTCGCATCCCTTTTTAATTTAGTTTATTTTTCCCATTGAAAATATTTTATAGGTTTAGTGTGGAGTTTTTAAATCGAAACTTTTGTTATCAACATTTGGCCTAGATTCCATTTTTCTCTTTATATATTTTTCTGAGAATTTGTAAAGTCGAATATGTAAATAAATATTGTCGTGGGTCAAATATCACAGGAACGTATGCGGAACAAATATACGCACATTTATATTTTATTTGAAGATTTGCATTTGAGATCCTTGAGCAAGTTACAGCACTAAGTTATATCCTTGAATATTGAAAGCATTTTTGAGGAGTCTTCATTTCGTGCCTGGGGAATATATTTCTTGAATATTTATATAAGGGCTTATTATATTATAGTTAATATACAGCCACACTTTATGCTTACCCAATATGTAATGATGAAATATTTCGAGGTAAAAACGACCGCAAGACATTATGTTTTCTATTTGAATATAGATTTTCTATATTTTGGATCGGCCACTCTACATGACTCTGTGTTCAGCCATGCGTTTCTCCCACATCCTGCTCCTGGTGCTCCTGGCGACGTCCTGCATGTCCCAGCAGCGCAGCCCGCTCAGCCAGATCATGCAGGTTCTGCGGCGGCGCAGACTGCTGCCCATCCCCGTGCCCATCCCCATCCCGACCCCGCAGGCCGCCGCCCCGTGAGTGACATCGCAGAATTCTTCACTTGACGGGAATGTTCCTCAACAGGAAACTTCTAACTTGTTTATCTGTTTTCTCACATCCACTTCGCTGAATACTTCACTTGTGTGACGGGAATGCTCCTCAACAGGAAACTTACCAATCTCTTTTAATATTGTTTTTCTCACATCTACAACGCGCGCAGAATGCTTCACTTGACGGGAATACTCTTCATGGTTGGCACTTCCTTATCTTCTTTATCTATGAGTTAATTGGCGATCCATATTAAATATATACATAGGAATGGTAATGAAAGCGTTCCTGAAACTGTATGAACAAAAGAGACGGTAATTCAACTTGGTTCTCGTTCCTTTTCTCATTTAGATACAGAGGGTATGTTAATGGTAAATTATTTTATTTACTTTATAGGATTTCCTAATGTCTTATATTTGTTCTCTGATATTGTTCTATATAGCTATATCGGTATAGAGCACCCTCGAGTGCAAAATATTTATATACACATTGTATATATATATGTGGCAATTCAATAAATTTTGTTTACAGTTTGAATTAGGTTTATAGCTCAGGGGTAAAATACATAGAGCAAAGCTACTAATATGTGTACTGTGTTATAAATATTAATAATTTAATCTGTGAACTTTATTTCTGGTGAATTAGTCTTTTGGCTGATGTACCTCTTCAATAAGATTTCAAATCGATCTATAGCGATAGTCTGTTGGTAAGAAGTTGTGCCTTGGCCCCGTTGATCTATTCATTAATAATTTTAATGGGAAAAATAATGTGCTGATTTTTTCCTTGTATTCTCTCTCTCTCCGCATTCATATGATTGTGGCCTCTATACGCTGTGGAGAAGTGAGCGCCCTCCTCCGTATTAGAATGGAGTTGTATACTCATCCCTGTCTCGGCAGTACGAACTCTAATATAACTTTAAAATATGAGATAATCCATATATATTGAAAATTCTACACAAATGTTTCTATAACGAAATATTATTTTTATAATTAGTTCTTCTCTCTCGCCTTTTACAATAAAAAATCGTCATGTAAAATTATTGGCTCCTTCAATTTCTTTATATAAGTCACGTATTGTCATCTTGAATGAAAAACTTAACATTTATATATTGTGATGTTAAACTAGAGCGTATTGTGTGTAGGGTTCCCCAAACTGCAATGGCCCCCAGCCCCTACATGCACCCTCCTCCCCCTCAATACGCACCAGATCCCTATTACTACCAGGGTGACTATGGCTTCATGTCTTGAACGTCGTCTTAGACCAACTTGTCCTCTGCGGCCATCTTCCAATTTCTCCCTCTCTTTATGTGTAAATAGTTGACAATAAACTTCTAGTTTATCTCTTGTGAATTTTTGTGTTTATTAAACCTAACGAAAAAGGATCACACACAAATACATTATTCAGCTAAAACAAAAATGATTTTCTTTGCCTAGGATACTTCAACAAGATAAAAATTACTCTTAAGTCTATATTTTAAAAATTTTAAAGTATGTATATAACTATGAAAAACTTAGTTCTGGTCAAAAATATGAGTCAAAATATATACAGCAGAGTCTCCCAATGGAAACAGCCCAAAAACATAGCTAATCCATACAAGTTAGATTACCCACTCGCCTTCACATCTAACTAAAGTAGCCATGTTTCTCAATTTAAAAAATAATAAAAACTAGCTATTAATTCGTAGAGGGAATACTGACTAAATAAAAAATGAACACACACAAAGTCATACATTTCCTAAAATTTTGGATTCAATATTCCTGGCTAGATTATTATATGCGGCACTCCAATCTGGGCCAATAACCAACTTAAGTCAGTTGAACAAACTTTGAATATTTTCTCTAAATAAGTTTAGGCCAGACTTTTTATTGTTGTTGTTGTTGTCGTGTCCAATGAAGAACCTCAGATGTCTTCGTGCATCTCTTTCACAGAAGTCGCAATATCCTCTATCTGGGGTGTGTGTAGCTGCTGTTCTGGGTCAATGTCAATTTTTTCAAGGCTGCGACCCTTGCTGGACATAAAAATATGAAGGTAGGTGTTGATTCCACATCAGGACAATTGTTGAATGTTTGTAGGTTCTTGATTCAGATAGACAATTTTACAGTGCTAGAAGCATATGTCCATAGTTTGTTCAAAACACCAATTTACCATATTCAATAGCAAGTACAGGTTATATAAGAAACTCAGTCAATAGAAGCGTTCTGGAGATTAAAATGGCGAAACCACTTAGAGGGATAACCACTGAAGAGCCACGCCCTTTATTTTCCAATTTTATTCATTGTAGGATAAGAGCTGTAGAAATAAATTTGAAGCTCAATATAAAAGTCAGCATATTTATGTATAATACATTATAATGCGGCTTGTGATTGTAAAACGACATTTGAAATACTCTTCACAATTCACCCTTTCATACCTCATCCAAAAGGTTAGAAATAATCGTTATTTCTCCTTGAAATAAATTTTGATTTTTCGTTGAAAAGAAACACATGCGGGATAATATTTATGTATGCAGGTATATATGTTTGCCAGCTACTACCTCTATTCTCAATACGTAATTAGTCTGGCTGAAATTTTAACAGTATTGCAGTAAAGTATTTATTAACTTTGATTTGCATATATTTTATTACTCTGCGCAAACTTTCCTCATAGCTTCTCTTGTATTTTATCAATTTCAATTTGTTCTTGGCTTAAATAAATTACCGTGTCATTCTGAAGTTTGTCTTTCCTAATTTCTACGCGAAATTTGGTGAAGATGCTGGGTAAGTTAGGGAAGACAAACTGAAGATCGCTGAGAAGACTTCGGGGCCATGGGTGCTGTGATCTACATTTTCAGAGACTGACTTCAGGATTCCACCGCCATGTCAAAGCCAAAACGTCCCTCCAAGATGACGATGCCCCTATAGACGATACGACGACAAAGCCACTCTTCACGCTGCAGGAAAAAGGACGCAAAGGTACTATAGACAGAGTTCCAAGACTCCGAGGGAATCCTTGGCAGAAGCACGTCAGATCCATGTCGTATCTACAATATTTACAAGCTGTGGGTCACAGCTCCAATAGGGAAGGAGCTATGCAGCAAAGTATTTATTATTTATTTAACAGATTATTAACTTTGATGTTTATATATTTTATTACTATGCGTAACCTTTCCTCATAGCTTCTCTTCAAATTTTAATTTGTTCTTGTCTTAAATAAATTACCGTGTCATTCTGAAGTTTGCCTTTCCTAATTTCTACGTGACGGTAAATATAGAAAAATAGTACAAATGTGACATTGTACTGGAATAAGGTTCATGAATTAAGAAAAGGCACCTCCTTATCGCGCAACTGAAAGTTGCTGATGGCTTGCGCCATTTATCGGAATAATTATCAACTATTAAATAGTTGATAACAATAGTTGATATTTATTCCGATAGATGGCGCAAGCCATCAGCAACTTTCAGTTGCACGATAAGGAGATACCTTTTTCTTAAGTATATATAGAGCTGAATCTGAAAAAACTCTTAAACCTGAAAAAGGTTTCAGGTCTCTATCTCGAATATCCTTATAATTATTCACAATTTTTTTTATTTCACCCGTAACCAGCGTCCCACTGCTGTAACTGAGAGCTATAACTAATTATGTCAAGGACCTTTGCAGTGACTGAAGTCGGAATTAGGTTTCGGTTTTGGCAGGACGCCTGCTGCACCTTCAGGACAAGAGGATTTAGTAATACAATTTTCAAATATCGTTGTTAAGGTGAAATCATAAGGCTTTAAGGGATAAGTTACTTTTTTGAAAATTTTTACTTAAATCTCTAGCTTTTGGAAACGAAAGCCCTTCTACAGGAGAAAATACATGCAATAAATCGCTAAATTCGTTGTAAAACATTATATTTTATATTTAAGTCAACATCTTAAAGTTTACTAAAAATATTTAATGGCACATGTTTATTGTTTGATTATTTTAGAAGATTTTATATTTAGGCTATTTTATTAAAAAAAAAAAAAATTGTTGTCAAATTCTGAATTGTATTACTATATTTTAAAATTCTTCTTTTTTTTTCGTGTTTTCATTATATACCATAAAGTATTTTATTTCAAGCATTATTCATAGGGCAAACATTCACTTGGGGAGATCTCGGGTGAAGCGAGCTATAATTTATGACTGTAACTAGTAATATTTGAATAAAAACAATACTTTTTTTATACATACGCACTTGTTTTTGTATATTTTAAACTTAGTAAACACTTAACAACCACTAACAAATTCAGAGATATTGGCTAGGTTTATATATTTAAAAATATTTAAAAATTAAGATTATATTCGATCTCTAGAAATATTATTAAACAAATACCATTTTAAAAATATATTTATAACCGCATATTTATTAGACGAATTCAACAATTCGTAATATCGAGTAAAACCTTATTTAATAATGTATTTATTATCGATTTCTACATATTTTAAAGTATAAAAATATATTCAACTAAAATTTTATTCAAGGCTATATTAGATATAACAAGTTACAGAGTACTTATTACTCGAGCACTATAATAATAAAGAGCATACCTTGTGATAAAGTTTCGTTATTTTTGTTTGTAAATAAATTTTTATACGCAACTTTGTACTTTTATATATTTGATATAATTCTTACAATGGCCTTTCTAGGAAAGGCTCCTCATCCGATGAAAACGGATGTAATCCTAAAAGAAAGGCAGAATTTAGAAACATTTTTTACACTTCTTGCACAATTTTCTTTTGATAAGGCGAAGGAAGTCGCGGTAATTTTTGACGTATTATTTGTTTACCTGCGATATGTCAAACACAAAATTGCATCGATTACTCCAAATGGAAGATTAAAATTGTAGTGATATACTAGTGAATAATTATATATACCTTTGGGATAATATATTTTTTAAATAGTTGAGTGCACCTTTAATTATAATGACATCTCAGATAAAGAGGGAGGTCGTACGTTATATTTTTTTAAAGATATCAAGAGAAGTTATTTAAATTTCATATTCATGGCCTAACAAAGTTTTCATTCAGTATTTAATCCAATGACTTGGGAGGTCTCAATATCAGGTCCTGTAATAACTATAAACCTTACCTAACCCCTCCAAGACCATGGCTTGTGAACATGGAACCTAGTCTCAAGACCTCCCCAGAAATCCAAGAAATCCATTTATTTCCCTTGGTTGCCCCAATAGCAAAAAATTATCTTATTTTGGTGAGATACATCGTTTCTGCCTATCACTGATGGCAACATACTGATGAGTGTATCAATATGCTAGGTTAGGTTAGGTTCAGCTATGTCAGTTTCTCAGATAGGTTAGTTTCAGACAGGTTAGGTTAGTTTCTCACTAGGTTAGGTTGTTTTAACTGAATGGTTGCAAAGGTTTTCCCACTATGTACTAAGTATCAACCTACAACCCCAAACCACATCATTGACTGTATTGACTTATCCATTGATGAGTTCTACTCTTCCCCAGCAGACACCATCAACAAGCTTTACAGGCTTGATACCCTGATATGTTTGTTGAGTAGAGATAAGAAAGAAGAAGGTTGTTTTAAAAAGGAACTATTTTCGCTTACTGTGAGTACCAATGTGTTTCTCTGGTTTGCAGAAATAAATATCTATTTTATCTTCCAAATTCAGGTATAAAGATTTCAGTTTTTCCCAAAGTTCCTCAGGGGAGTCTTGAAATACTTGAGGTATTTCCTGCCAGCTCACTCCAGTTGGAGGTCACCAGTCATTACTGAAAACTTCCACAAATCTCTCTCTGTTTCATTGATCTGACAACATTCTATAGAATAGACGGACATTTTACCTGAGAGGATATCTAAATGGCTACCTCTCCCATCAAAATAACCCCAAATACTGGTGCCTGTAAGTGTTTATATATAGAGGTGGTAATGTTATTATTGAATGTTAATGATAATTTGGATTATAGATACACAAGGTAATAAGACCAAATCCAAATAAATAGTGTGTGACGTTTCAGTAACAGCGTTGTTACCATCTTCAGACAAAAGTACTGAATGGCATGGGAATACTGAATTCAGTACTTTTGTCTGAAGATGGTAAAAATGCTGTTACCGAAATGTCGCACACTATTTATTTATTTGGATTAGGTCTTATTACCTTGTGTTTATGGGGGGTCGGTGGAAGGCTGGTTAAACCGTTTGGTTTACGACCACTACGACCCGGGTTCGATCCCCGCATTGGACACTTTTTTCTGTTTAAAGAAAAAAAAAATGCTCCAATGGCCCCCCGATTCTTGCAAAAGTCCAACCCAACCAGCGAGTGCAAGTAACCAAACGGGGCTCTGGCACATTTGTAAGTGCAAAGTCGAACTGCTTTCACATGTGTAGACATGTGGTGCGCTTACAGTAAAAAAGCAGTCGCTAACTACCCACCATGATTATCATGGCCTGTACCACGTGTACTAGGGATAAGCAAAAAAAAAAAACCTTGTGTTTATTGTATGTTAAGTTCTTTTCGAGGAAATTGATAGATATGTTGTTATCTACTTCCACGGAGTAATTGATACCAGGACATGAACAAACAATATCATCAATCCTGGTATCAATTACTCCATGGAAGCAGATAACAACAAATCCCGGACATGAACTTATCATAATATCATCATTGCCACCTCTATATACAAAAAAAAATAAACCCAAAAACTTACCATTTTAGATTTTATGAAATTTTACATTTTTCTTATGTTTGGTGTTATTTGCTGAGTCCTCCTCTACTAACTCAACCTTCTATCCGGGCTGTCAGAATATACCAAGACTGATGTTGTACCATTGGTCTGGATATGTGTGTGTGACTCCATACAGCTCTCTACATGCTGCCAGCTGTCTTCTTTCTTATCTCCACTCAACAATCATATCAGGGTATCAAGCTTGTAGAGCTTGTGATGGTGTCTGCTGGGGATGTGTCTTCTTATTTCTTATCTCCACCCAAAAATCATATCAGGGTATCAAGCTTGTAGAGCTTGTTGATGGTGTCTGTTGGGGATGTGTCTTCTTATTTCTTATCTCCACCCAAAAATCATATCAGGGTATCAAGCTTGTAAAGCTTGTTGATGGTGTCTGTTGGGGATGTGTCTTCTTATTTCTTATCTCCACCCAAAAATCATATCAGGGTATCAAGCTTGTAGAGCTTGTTGATGGTGTCTGTTGGGGATGTGTCTTCTTATTTCTTATCTCCACCCAAAAATCATATCAGGGTATCAAGCTTGTAGAGCTTGTTGATGGTGTCTGCTGGGGATGTGTCTTCTTATTTCTTATCTCCACCCAAAAATCATATCAGAGTATCAAGCTTGTAGAGCTTGTTGATGGTGTCTGCTGGGGATGTGTCTTCTTCTTTCTTATCTCCACTCAATCATATCAGGGTATCAAGCTTGTAGAGCTTGTTGATGGTGTCTGCTGGGGATGTGTCTTCTTCTTTCTTATCTCCACTCAACAATCATATCAGGGTATCAAGCTTGTAGAGCTTGTTGATGGTGTCTGCTGGGGATGTGTCTTCTTCTTATCTCCACTCAACAATCCTATCAGGGTATCAAGCTTGTAGAGCTTGTTGATGGTGTCTGCTGGGGATGTGTCTTCTTATTTCTTATCTCCACCCAAAAATCATATCAGGGTATCAAGCTTGTAGAGCTTGTTGATGGTGTCTGCTGGGGATGTGTCTTCTTATTTCTTATCTCCACCCAAAAATCATATCAGGGTATCAAGCTTGTAAAGCTTGTTGATGGTGTCTGTTGGGGATGTGTCTTCTTATTTCTTATCTCCACCCAAAAATCATATCAGGGTATCAAGCTTGTAGAGCTTGTTGATGGTGTCTGTTGGGGATGTGTCTTCTTATTTCTTATCTCCACCCAAAAATCATATCAGGGTATCAAGCTTGTAGAGCTTGTTGATGGTGTCTGTTGGGATGTATCTTCTTCTTTCTTATCTCCACCCAAAAATCATATCAGGGTATCAAGCTTGTAGAGCTTGTTGATGGAGTCTGTTGGGGATGTGTCTTCTTCTTTCTTATCTCCACTCAATCATATCAGGGTATCAAGCTTGTTGAGCTTGTTGATGGTGTCTGCTGGGGATGTGTCTTCTTATTTCTTATCTCCACCCAAAAATCATATCAGGGTATCAAGCTTGTAGAGCTTGTTGATGGTGTCTGCTGGGGATGTGTCTTCTTATTTCTTATCTCCACTCAATCATATCAGGGTATCAAGCTTGTAGAGCTTGTTGATGGTGTCTGCTGGGGATGTGTCTTCTTATTTCTTATCTCCACCCAATCATATCAGGGTATCAAGCTTGTAGAGCTTGTTGATGGTGTCTGCTGGGGATGTGTCTTCTTATTTCTTATCTCCACCCAATCATATCAGGGTATCAAGCTTGTAGAGCTTGTTGATGGTGTCTGCTGGGGATGTGTCTTCTTCTTTCTTATCTCCACTCAATAATCATATCAGGGTATCAAGCTTGTAAAGTTTGAGACTTTGTTGGTGCCTGTGACTGGGGATGAGTAGAGCTCATCAATGGACACTACAGTTAATGATGCCAGCTGGTCAAACCAACAATGACAAGTGTCCCACAGTAGCTGTGTGTGTCAGGAGAAGGACTTCCGTGCCAACCCCGGCTACCACTCCTTCCTGACCCAGCTGGCCCTGGCGGAGAAACACGCCATGTCCCTGCTCTTCCTCACATCCAAGGGCATCTTCAAGAAGGATGTAAGTCCACACAGAGTATCACACAACCTAAATAACACTGTAGAAAACCTCCTTAGTTCCACACTTACTTTGTTTCAAACAGGATAATGCACAATTTGAATTATATATTATAAACACAAGGTAATAAGACCAAATCCAAATAAATAGTGTGTGACGTTTTAGTAACAACGCTGTTACCGAAACGTCACACACTATTTATTTATTTGGATTTGGTCTTATTACCTTGTGTTTAAATTGTTGTTGTTGTTCGACCATTTTTGAAATCCCCATCAGCCTATGTACTTTAATTTAACCGACTCTACTTCAGCACTTTGTGGTCAATTTGGATTATAGGTTAGAAACACAAGGTAATAAGACCCAATCTAAATAAATAGTGTGACGTTTTGGTAACAACATTGTTACAATCATACAATATTTATATATTTGGGATTTGGTCTTATTACCTTGTGTAACTTACAAGATATTTTAGCCCTGTTTGTGTGGTTACACATGTTGCAAGAACTGGGGGCCATTGAAGCAATGTTTTCAGGAAAAGTGTCCAATTGTAATATAGGGTCGGTGTGGCTCTCTGTTGGACAGCTTGTACCATTATGGCCCAAGTCAAGGTGGTCAGAGGGAGGTGGCCACTGATGGACCTTTTACAAAATGGCACGAAGAAATGACAACTGGGATGTTGCTGCGCAATCAGGCAGGCCAGAGTTGCTGTACACTGAGTGTAAATAAGATTATAAACTGTGTGTTTCTTTATTCCTGCAAAGTACAAGCTTTCAGATCTTTAGCTACAGCTATAAGTTAAGAAAATGAGGATAGCTATGACTGTAGAAGGATTATAAAGATCTGAAAGCACAAATAAAGAAATGTTTATATTGTATAGCAATTTTGTCTTCACCAAGTGTGTGCCCAGATCTCCCTCAGGAACCAGTATGACTCGCTGCTGATGGACTCGGCCAAGGTGGAGAAGATCTGCCACGACCTCATGACCTTCATGCAGGTCCGGATGCTCACAGTGGAGATGTATCCTTCCTCACACTGACTGACACATGCGCTGCTGCACTCCTGGCTGTTGGACTGTGTGAGAAATGGAAGCAAATATTTCCCAAGGTAGACTCTCATCCTGGTTGGGGAAAGCATCAGTAGAGACAGACTGCAGTTCTACAACCTGGCTTCATATAAAACCTTTCTTTCAACACTTGTTCTGTGAATAAATATTTAATTATATTTCAATGGTGTTGAATCAACTGGAGGTCCGGGCTCCTTATAAAACCTTTCTTTCAACACCCACTCTGTGAATATTTAATTATATATCTATGATGGGAAATATAATACTATTGTTGACTCATCATTAACCCATTGTCCATTTAGGACTAAAAGTTTCTCACTAAATGTTGTTGCTGTGAATGGTGAAGTTTGTCCATGTCCCAGTTGGCCATTCTCGCTGTCCTGAGGCTAAACCCTCTGGTAGTGTTAGATCTACCCACCTGCCATTGTTTCCTTCAGATTCTTGGAATGCTGTTCCGTGGTGACCCCCCTCCATGGAGATTTCTCCATTGGTGATGTGGTTCACATAGGAATCAATCTTCTGTGCCATTCCATCTCAAGAAGTCTGTTCTCATCACCCTCAGGAGAGTCCACATCTCAGCTCTGTGCTGATTCCAGCAGAACCTCTCTCTAAAGGACATTCAATAGCAGAGCCAAGAGGAGGTGTCCTCTTGCCAGAAAACAGCTAAATAGTAAAATGGTAATTTTAGAAACTGTCCTTTGTAGAGAGGTGTCCTCTCACAGAGGTTCTACTGTATCTTGTTCTAAAATGTATTGTCTGTACAACAATAGTTGATCCCTACCCTCCCAAGAGGGGAGTGTTGCATTGATCTTCCCAGTGTTCAGTGAGGTGTTGACTTAACCACCAGCTCCAGCTACGAGCACCTCCACTCACTGAGCCAGGAGAGCTTCCCTCCGCTGGAGAAGATCCTGGAGCCCCTGGCCAAGGCCACCAGCCTCTGTGGCAGGATCCCCGACACCTCTCTCCTCCTCCCGCTCAAGAGATCCATCGCGTAAGTATCGCGCTGCGCAGGTCAATGATAGGAGTGGCCTCATTGGTTGGAGACCTGCCGGGAGAGTTGGCCCTAATTTGTAAATAAAAAGAAACACACTTGTACCATCTCACATATTCTCTTTAATTCAATACTTCTTGTTGAATTGAAGTTAGCGATGAATTATAGTCGGCTAAATAAAAGTAGACCATTTGACTGGGATTTTTAAAAGGGGTTAAATAAAGAGGGGTCATAGGGGGAAATGTTACTTGGAGTTGACTTCTCCAGTAAGTAGCCTAAGTACAATGAGCCAACTCTATATGTCTCTGTGAAACTGTATGAAAAACTCCTGGAAATTTAGGAAAAATATTTTTTAATGCTCAACAATGAATACTTTACTCCTCCTATGATGTAATATTTATTCAATTTGGGAAATGTTTGGAGTAAAGGGGCTCTAGCTGAGATCCAGACTTCACCAACTTCACAATTCCACTGTAGTAGGACCTCTCTGAGAGCCGGTCCCTTTGTCAGATACCACTGTGGTTCACTTCCTACATCACTGGGACATTTCTTCTATGGTGGTAGATCATCAGCTGTGAGGTCTACCTGCTGTCCCACAGAATGCCCGGGGAGGATGGACCACCAATTACTGGACTGGTAGAGCCAGGATTCTGGAGATGAGAGAATTCATCAGTGAGAACCTCCAGTATGTAAGAGCAAACTACAGTACTCTGTCATGTCCTGACTGTATCATGGCATGTTTTTTTTTTTTTTACTTATCCCTAGTACATGTGGTACAGGCCATGATAATCATGGTGCGTAGTTAGCAACTGCTTTTACTGTAAGCGCACCACATGTCTACACATGTGAAAAGCAGTTCGACTTTGCACTTACAAATGTGCCAGAGCCCCGTTTGGTTACTTGCACTCCCTGGTGGGGTTGGACTTTTGCAAGAATCGGGGGCCATTGGAGCATTTTTTTTTTTTTTTAAACAGAAAAAAAGTGTCCAATGCGGGAATCGAACCCAGGTCGTAGTGGTCGAAAACCAAACGGTTTAACCAGCTTCCACCGACCCCCCCATCTGTCATATATTCTTCTTCCATTGAGACAATTCTGGTTGAGAGCCACAAGGTATTGACCAAAGTACTGAAGATGATAGCAACAGTGCTGTTATTGAAACATCATGTACATTGTATTACTTGGATGCATCTTGTTCCCCTTGTATCCACCCACTACCATGTCCCACCCCTATGTCTCACCCACCTCTGTCATGGGGGTCCAGGCTGGAGTGCCAGATCCTCCAGAAGTTGATCCAGGCCCAGCTGTGCCTCCAGCGCTGCCAGTTCTTGCCCTCCCTGCTGACCTGTACGCCGCACACTCCCTGCACCACTCTGACCACTGCCATGGCCCGCGAGGTACGCACACTCCCAGCAGCTGCCTGTACAAGCTGACTGTGCTGTTGCGCAGCCGCGGAGAGCTCTGATCACCGGCGGCCAGAAGAACCCAGTGCTGCCCCCGCTGTGCCAGTGGCTCCTCAGTTCAAGGTCACGCTCCTGTCCAAGGTCACCTCCACCACTTCCCATCATGTGACGGAACTTACAAACACAAT
>CP092865.1:783266-793684 GCA_030710605.1 Cordylochernes scorpioides
GTAATTATAACACGCGGCATCTATATATAGAACATAAAAGCATAAAGAACAAATGTTACCCTCACAAATAAAACAAACTTCTATTGTCCTACTGCGATGAAAATATTGGGAGGGCCTGGCTCATCAGTGGTGAACCCTCCCAGCGGTTTAGCCGATCTAACCCACTAGACCACTGTTTACAGTTCTAATACTGTATTGGATCATTCTGCTTATACACGAGACAATGAAGGATGGATGGTAAGGTATGTTAGCAAACTATCAACATAATATTTTAGGAATTACATAGAAATACAGGAGATTTTATTTGTGAGGGAAACACATTCGTGATTTGAGAAAATACCGCGCGATGTTAGTTCAAGAATGTCTCGGCAGATGTTCCCGGCAGGTTGAGATAAGAAGCTCGTATCATCCTTGCAGTAACTCGGCCACGAGACGCCAAGTTGCACATTTGCCGGGGGGATATTCACATTTAAAATGACGCTAAATAGACGCAATTGACGCAAACTAGCAGAATCGGTGACACAACACCAGCTTTGACAAACTGAGAAGCGTCCACATGAAGACCGTGGTTTCGGGATAATGGCTCTCGTCAGTCCAGGGCATACTTTGATTGCATGAGATCCACAAGGGATCAAATAAAACCCTCACATCTGCCACCAAATTTTATCGCTATTTCAACGGGAGACCTTTGTTTCTATAGAACTGATTGTTCTTAAAATTAAGAGACACCTTGGCTAGGAAATGTTTTTATTCTCTCGACGTTTTTTGACAAAAATAGTTTGTGTCCTCGTCAGGAACAAATAAAAAGTAAACCATTTAGCAAGACGTTATAAATGAGCTCAGATAAATGTTTAACGCGTTGCGGTTTAATTTTTATTGTTTTCTTGACGAGGACAAAATATTTCTGTCGAAACGTCGAGTAAACACTTACTGGTGTCTCTTAATTCTAAGAACTGTGAATTGACCTCAATATACGTTGTTTGTTCCTAGCCGCATTACAACTGGGTGCTACAGTGCTTTAAATCTATCACATCGCATTGTCTAGAAAAGTGGTAAGATATTTGGGTTCACAACGCTATCTTTTTAAAATAATTATTATCTCTAGTACACGTGGTACAGCCCATGATAATCATGGTAGGTAGTTAGCGACTGCTTTTACTGTAAGTACACCACATGTCTACATATATAAAAAGCAGTTCGACTTTGCACTTACAAGTGTGCCAGAGTGCCAGTTTGGTTACTTGCACTCGCTGGTGAGGTTGGACTTTTGCAATAATCGGGGGCCATTAGAGGATTTTTTATATATTAGAATAAAGTTACCAATGCGGGAATCGATCCCGGGTCGTAGCGGTCGAAAACCCAATGATTTAGACCACTCATTTACGCTAACTTTTATAAATACGCTTAGCACAATTCCTGTAGCCAGTTCCATAGCTACCCAGGGCTATGGAAGTTACAACTACACACAAGGAATATTGTAAGCCATTCCTTATTTGCTCGGATTTCCCGGATACATAGAAATTCGAACGTTCTCTTTAAAATATAATAATAAATATTGTTTTATATGTTAATATCATTTTAACTTTTAACATGCAGCTTTATATAAATTTAAATATATTTATTATTCAAATACTTAAAAAAAAAGAACACCGGCGATATCAAAGACTTTCCACTTCCATAAGTTTTGCCCATGAGTGCATATCTTACAAGGCAAGAGGTGATCAGTGTCCAAAACAATAATATAGCAAGAATATACTATATACGCTCAGGGACAAAACTTAGGGAAGTGGAAAGTCTTTGATGTCGCCAGTCGAATGTTTTTTTTTTTTTTTTGAAGGAGACAGAGTCAATTTTGTTCACACTTTGTTTTCTCGTGTCTTGACTAAAGGTCACTCAGTACCAAGAATCTTTCAGAGTTAAAATCTGAATCCCTATATATACCATGCTAAAGTGCTATATACAGTGCGGCAAATAATTTTTAAGACTCGCGCTAGATAAAGGCCAATAGCAGAGCCAGTTATGAAATTGCGCATGCGTATATATATTCGAAGCCTTATCTAGCGCGTGGCTTTGTTTCAGCCATTTTGGTTAACTCTTTAAAAAGATACAGGCGATTTTTGAAAAGTAAAAATTTTTGTTCGTCGGAATTCTGAGATGGAACAGAGAGCGGTCATTAAATTTAATGCAAAACTTGGTAGAAGTGCATCGGAAACATATATTTTGATGAAGCAAGTTTATGGTACGTTATGTTTGAGTAAATCAAATGTTTTCATTTGGCACAAACGTTTTTCGGATGGAAGAAATACGCTAGAAGATGATAAGCATACTGGACGACCAAGTTCTTCAAAGACACCAGAAAGTATAGAAAAAGTGCGAGAATTTGTTGAAAACAATGATGGCAGAGGTTTTACACATCAACAAAGAAACGATTCGAACCATTCTGCATGAAGATTTAGGTAAAACTAAAGTCTGTACTAAATTTGTTCCACACACTTTAACGGGCGAGCAGAAATCAGTGTGAATTGCACATTGCAGGGACATCATTTCTGCCTATGAAAATAATTCAAACTTCCTGAAATCAATTGTTACGGGTGATGAAACATGGTGTTTTCAGTATGACCCAAAGACAAAGCGCCAAAGTGCCGAATAGAAGTCAAAAAACTCTCCACAAGCCAAAAAAACGCGAAAAGTGCCATCAAAAATCAAAACAATGCTGATTACCTTTTTCGATAGTAGAGGTATTATCCACAAAGAATTTGTTCCCGCTGGACAAACCATTACTGGAGAGTATTATTTAAACGTTTTGAAACGTTTGATTGCTAGAAATCGTCGCATTCGTGCAGAATATCGCGATGAAGACAGTTGGTGTTTGCTGCATGATAATGCACCGAGTCACTCATCACTCACTGTTCGTCGCTTTTTGGCCAAAAATAACGTCTGTGTGTTGAATCATCCTCCGTTCTCGCCTGATTTAGCACAATGTAACTTTTATTTATTCCCAAAAATAAAATTGAAGTTAAAAGGTTGCTTTTTTTTTATGATATCCCGACCATCCAGACAGCTGCGACGAGCACTTTGGAGGCAATTCCTCAAAGTGGCCTGCAAGAGGCATTTAATTCCTTATTAAATCGTTGTAACATATGTATTGAATCCGGAGGGGATTATTTTAAATAAAAAAATAGTAGAAATTGAATTAGCTTGTTTCTTTTTTATTTTACAAACCCATTCTTAAAAATTATTTGCCACACTGTATATATCAAGCTAAATGGTACATGCTAAAGTGGAACATTTCCTTAAGTTTTGTCCATTAATATATCTGTATTTTTTTAAAGTTAATTTTTGAAAGCTAGTATCAACGTCCAAAAGATAAGTCTATTCACAAGCAAGATGTATTTCAAATGTTCAGAGTAAACAAAGTACACACCTGTAGAAGAGAATCATTCAACTCGGAAACACAATTTACGGATTAAAAACAAACTTGTGGGGAGAAGGCGATATTTCCAGCAACGTCCCCCCGACATAGAGGAATGTAAATAAATGGAAACACCTACCTCAGTATCTACGGCAGATAGGGTCGGCAGCGACTTATAGAGATTCTCTTCACTTCTACCGCACAAACATGAGCGTTCTCTGACACACGCCGCTGCAACAAAATACAACTAATTTAAATTGAGTTCTAAATTTCTCCAGCATGTCTTTCAAAAGGTAATGATTTTAAATTAAAATTGAAACGATAAATATGTACTTTTATATGTTTTATAAAAAAATATAATTTTATGTAACAATAAAACTTCAATATTACATGCTATACTAGGACATTATATATGTAACAATGATAGAACAATGACACACAACACACACTGCCTATGTAACAATGGTACAATAATGAAAGTACATATGTAACAATGGTGCAATAATCACGCAACATATGTAACAATGGTGCAACAATGACACTGAATATGTAACAATGGTGCAGAAATGACAGTACATATGTAACAATGGTACAATAATGAAAGTACATATGTAACAATGGTACAATAATGAAAGTACATATGTAACAATGGTGCAATAATCACGCAACATATGTAACAATGACACTGAATATGTAACAATGGTGCAGAAATGGCAGTGCATATGTAACAATGGTGAAACAACGACATTGAATATGTAACAATGACATTACATATGTAACAAAGGAACAACAATGAAATAATACAGACAATACATATGTAACAATGATGGCACTATATTTGTAACAATAGTTCAATAACGACACTGATTATGTAACAATGGTGCAACGATGGCAGTGCATATCTAACAATGAGACAATAATGAGTAGCTCTATGCACGAATATATTATTACATGTGGCAACGGTGTGAGCAATGACATTGAATATGTTACAAATGCTATAATAATCACGATATCACAATGCCACACTATATATATATATATAACGCAACACTCACACCATCCGAGTAACAATGGAGTCAAACAATGCCACACTATATATATATATATTTAATTGAAGAATCCATCAGGGACGACACCCCAATCTGGGCCAATGAGGAAGGCGGTAGAAATCGAAAGTAACCCAACTTTCTAAGCCTATTTCGGGCAGAAGATTATCCTGATCGTTTAGGGATTTCGCAATAAGGACGCCCCACTTGACAACTGCCTGACAATTTCCCGGAACGTCCATTGCCGGGTGTGAGACTTGAAGGACATCTCGGCCCGGCTGAATGTCACCTATGTGTGCCACGGGCATAAACTTCATGTTGAGCCCCGTCAACGTATATTTCTCTCCCCACAGAATGAAAAAAAAAAACTTATAAATTCAAACGACATTATTCAAAACGCAATATTGGCACTTGTTGTTGCTTTGTGTTAATTTATGCCTAACTGGCCTTGTCTTTATTGTTTGCGGAAGATAATTGTTCGATGCAAATATTTGAATGTAATTCTACTGTCCTATAAGCTTATGTCCATAGTTTTCTTCAAAACCATTTCTGAGATTCCATCCTTCAGTGCTGCGTATATAAGCAGAATCGTCCAATACAGTATTAGAGTTCTGAGAAGCGGTCTGGTGGATTAAATTGGCGAAACCGCTGGGAGGGTTCATCACTGATGAGCCAAGCCCTCCCAATATATTTTTTCATCGCAGTAAGGGCAGTAGAAGTTTGTATTATATATAAAAGAAACATTCGTGCTTTTAAATCCTTTCATTTTATGTGTATAGATGGCCCGTTGTTGCTTTGTGATAATGATCTTTATTGAAGACACACGAGATAACCAAGTGTGAATAGCCTCTGTCTCCTTAAAAAATACAAAAAAAAAAAAAACAAAAAAAAAAAACAGACGACCGGCAGTATCAAAGACTTTCCACTTCTTTAAGTTTTGTCCATTAGTGTAATTTTCATCTTTTGATGTGTGTGGAGTTTTAAAGCTGGCTAGGGAAGGAAATCACCAAAACTGAACAAATGTCGCTGGGAGAGAACGCTGCCAAATGTATCTTTCTAAATTCCGTTGACCAAACTAGCGAAACAGCGAAGTAATGGTTGAGCCTTACTTGTACCATCGCAGGAATTATGCTGTAAAATGTTGGCGTTACAAACAAGGACATAACTGCCATGACAACTTAGAATAGCTGTCCATTCAAAAACTACAGTTTGAAATTCAACTTCTGTAGCGACGCTAGAAATGTAAATTATAAACTTATAAAATAAATAATTTATTGTGTTTTTTAAATTTTTAATTGAAATAATAGCATTGGTTTATAATGACATATATTTTAAGAATATTTACCTGCAAATATATATTCTTAACTATATCAATTATATTTGTATTATATATTACACACATATTTTACGATTAAAAAATATAATTCTAAATATTTAGAGTTAGCCTTTTCGAATAAATGATATCTAAAATATAGGAGAAAAATATAAATATTTTATATAAATAAATTCTTATTTGAAATATACATTATATTACTATATATTGCGACGCTTTTACGGGTGGCTTTTAATTTGGCAAACTTTATATTTTACTGTAGATTATTTAAAAGTTTGAAATGCTAATTGTTTGCAAAGGAAACACCTTTTGTCTGATCTCGTTTATCAAACTGCTTTATTTCATAACGTTTTTTTGTTTGTTTTTACATATTATATACATTATTATGTGCATCATTGACTTTCATTGAATTTAATATAAAATGAAGAATTTAAATAAATAACATTATAAAGGAAATTTGAAATTCTTTTCTTTTTTTTTTCATTGTTACGTTCCAATTAATTAACAAATAATATGTAATTGTGTGTGTGTTCATCACCATCATTTGTTAAACAAAAGTAAATATTTATAAAATAGCATTTGTGTGTGTTTGCATGACAATTAATAACATTATTTATGGCAAACGAACTAATATAAATCAATTTACACAATCACTTATTTAATAATTTAAAAAGGGCTAGTGTCTTTTATGTGAAGAGAAAGGAATTATTTACCATCTGTTTCTAAACCAAAGGTTTACATTTATTTATTTTATATTTTTTATATAAAAATCTGAGTAGTATTTTTCTTTAAAGCTACATTGTTTGCATATATATGATGATAGATAGAATACTGTGTATCAGTGATAATATTAATCTGCTTATTGAAATTTAAATATTTAAGAATATATAACAAATAATTTTACCAAAATTTATAACAGCTAGTTAGCTTATGATAAACGTGCCGCTACACCTCTTCCACCATATCTTTTCGACAACGGCCTAAATATAACTGGCACGGTTCAATATAGATCAATAATGATTGATAAAAGATGTTTTGAGAGGGACAAAATAAAATATCATTACGAAATCTTGAGAGAAAAATTTTAAAAACCAAATGATGAAACAACTCAGCTCGGCACAAATAAAATGTCTATTTATAAATCTTTAAATTTTTTTTACAAAAATATTTTCATCCGGGGTGGGGTGAGGTTTGTGGAATCACGTGACAGTTACCCAAGCTCCCCCCTCCACCCAGAAAGTTTTTATTTGGCACCACCATTACATCACAGCGGGGCAAAGTCATTTATTATTTTTTAAATATATTTTTGAGAAAGTGAAACCCCGGTCTACCTCCCCATTACTACCGCCCTGGTGTTTGCTGATAGATACACAACTTGGAGTTGTTTGTTGAGACTCTGCAGAGTAAATAGAAAGTTAGATTGATCACCTATATATTGTTATGCAAAACTCACAGGAATAATCATAAATTACATATTTTATTAAGTTGTTACTATACATATATTCTCACTTGGTAGGTTCAAATATATTGTAAGATTTATTTTAATAATGAATAATATATATATACTCATGTACAAACTTTAGGAAGTTTCATACTTTGATATCGCCGGTTTCTTTTTTTTTTTAAGTCAGAGGCAATTTTGTTCACACTTGGTTATCTCATGTGTCTTCAATAAAGGTCACTGTAATATCTTTCAGAGTTATTGTCTCAATCCCGATATGCATGCTGAAAGGTACAACTTACTGTTGTCCATCTGTGTGTATATAATTCGTATTCTGTATATAGAAAATGTTGCAAAAATAAATACACTTATAGTTTCCCCTTTCTACAGGAAATTGGGTTATAAATATCTTTATTGTTAATACTATAATCCCTCTCTCTTCGGTAAATTTATAAATAAATATAAAATTCGCTCAGGAAAGAGTTTTTTTTTTCAGCGAATTTTCTTTTATTTATAAATATCCTTCTATAACTCCCTCATTTTTTGAACTTATGTTTAATATTTTGTAGGCTCCAGGAGTCCATCCGGATTACGAACAGTTAGCAGTTGTGTTTAATAAATATCTTTGTGACCTAACAAATAAGAATTATTTCATTAATCTATTCATATCAATAAGTAATTTGTCTCTTATTATGTGCATACAAAAAATAAATGAATATGTTAATAAAGGGCGAAAACAACAAAATAAACAAGGTACCTACAAAGAGTAATAAAACACATAGCAATAACGCGCCATCTATACATATGAATGTAATTCTACTGTCCTAAAAGCTTATGTCCATAGTTTACTTGAAAACCATTTCTGAGATTCCACCCTTCAGTGCTGCGTATATAAGCAGAATGATTCAATACAGTATTAGAGCTCTGAGAAGCGGTCTGGTGGATTAAATTGGTGAAACCGCTGGGAGGGTTCACCACTGATGAGCCAAGCCTTCCCAATACATATTTTTTCATCGCAGTAAGGGCAGTAGAAGTTTGTATTATGTATAAAAGAAACACATTCGTGCTTTTAAATTCTTTCATTTTATAAGTAATAAAACAAACGAAGGTAAAAAAAACAGCGTTGATAGCATTCCCCGCTTTTATTAACATCATAATAACCCTATATTTTCATAAATGAACAATATTAAAATAATTCTTAGCGCTTTTTAAAATTAAAATTTCCGATAAATTATTAAATTGGAGAGTTTTGTAGTTTTTTAGTCTCAATTATTTTAAATACAGTAATATGTGTGTTACACTATGTATGTATGTTCTATAAAATCCTATAGGAATAAATATATTCTATAGAATGAGTGAGAGAGAACACGATATCGTCTGTCATATAATTCATTATTGTTTATTTATAAGTCTTATAAAGTTTATCATATATGTAAGAGAAAAGAATTTATCAGACAAGGAAGTAGACTGTAATTTGTAAATTCCTGTATCGTAGATTTGATAAGTTTTTTTTTTTACTTTTAGCAGAGAGAGAAGAGTAAAAAACAATATCGGCCTGGACCCTTCTGTCCTGGATTCCATCTTCACAATGTCAAAAAGACTTATAAAAATGAACCTTTCTCTACCAAACTGAAATATGAATGAAACATTAAGTCAAAAGACTGGAAGGCTGCGGGTCAGAAACAGCTAGCGGAAATTTTATCAACAAGAAAATTGATCTTCCTCCAGAAAATAAGCATCTAATAGAAAACAATAAATAGAAAATCAACATCACAGAGTAATGAAAAGAACAAAGGGAAAATATCGCGCTTTTTTTATCAAGAGGCCTCTATCAAATAAATAAAATAATCGACAATTCTTCATTATAAGCCTGTAGAAGTAATCTTTAGAAGCCTTTTGCATATTTTATTTTTTAAATCTATAAATACTCGCACACATTGTAAAATTTTAAAATATAAATTTCAAACATTTATCTTAAATCGTGAATAAAAACCACATTTTAATTATTTATTGTCATATAGAATATACGCTTCAGTTATATTTCTTCTTTCTTATCATATTTAGGGTATCAAGCATGTAGAGCTCTATAATGACTGGTATTGTAGAATGTGTCTTTGTCATTAAGACTGGGAGCACTACTCAGTAGCAGATACAACTGCACAGATAGTTCATGGTACATATAACAAGGAAGTATTCAAGCAAAAGTCGCCTCATGATGTATGATATTGGAATATCTAATATAATAATAATAAAAATACAATTTTATGAGAACTCAAAATAAAATCACAGAGGAACATCGGATGATCATTTATGGGGAGGAGAGAAGTCCGACGACACCTCCCTTTGGACCCTTTCGAGCAGAAGACACAAAGCCAGATAATCCCTCTATAAAAATATCGCTTCTCAGACACAATGTTTGGAGCGGGATGTTTCACAAGAGTGACATCCACGGCGTCAAATTATAATCGTAACGAATAGTATTTGAATAAAAACATTTAATCGGGTAAAACCTGGGCGTTGCCCGGGTCATTCGGCTAGTATTCGATAAAATTCTGGTTTGTTAACAAGCTAACTAAAATGGCAACGGCACCCATTTTCCAATGAAGAGCAAAACCGACATGGACACAACAGCAACAAGATCTATTGCCTATATTGGAGGGATTGAAGAATGAAGAGAGGACTGATGTTTGATAATGTAATAGAATACCAGGTGATTGGAAGATGGGAAGAGGATACAGAGTGAAATGATGTTCCATGATACCTCAGTATACTGGCCTACATCGACAATTTAAAACTCCGTCAATCAGAGCAGTAAAACGAGGCAGCCGAACTCCCATTTGTTTTACAAGATGGATGCCATTCAGGAAAGTTTTGAGGAAACCATTTTACAACTTAATTCTTAAAGTCTACCAGTCAAATCGATCATTCCATCCCGCGGGAACTTCCCGGCGGCCTACAAACTACCTCCCACTTCTGCCTGAGAACACCTCTGATCGTTAGAATCCAGTAGAAAAACTTAAATATGCCCCCGGAGACAATTAAACTAAAAACTAAGTTAATAAAAATGTAAAAAAACCATGTGTTATAATTCAATAATCGCGCTGTTGGGAAAGAAGGAAAAGGTTTCAGACGATAAATATTTCAGCATAAGATCCACTGAATGGAAAGCTACCGGCAAGTAACATA
>CP092865.1:793784-861079 GCA_030710605.1 Cordylochernes scorpioides
AATAATTGTTCATCTTCGTATCCTGATTTATAAAGAAACAAAACATGGCGGCAGCGGTAAAAGGAAAAAAAGCCTAAAGCGTAAGTAATATAAGACGTGCTAAGCTAAGCCTAACCGCGTGGAAAAGAAAGCGTAAAAGCAATTATTAAAAGTATAAAGTTGAAATATAAGTAAATTATTTTAAAAAAAAGGCTAAATATATGCAAATTGCTGCTGCAAAATGCAAAAAGAAATTAGACAAGACACTGAAAATCGGAACGTGGATGCGATAGTCAAGAAAGGAGGGAGAAATGGCATATTTTTCCAGACAATAAGAATGAAATTGTACAAAAGGGAAATTTTACAAAAGTGAATTTGTACAAAAGTGAAAGTGAAATTGTGCAAAAGTGAAAGTAAAATTGTGCAAAAGCGAAAGTAAAATCGTAGAAAAGTGAAAGTAAAATTGCACAAAAGTGAAAGTAAAATTGTGTAAAAGTGAAAGTGAAATTGTACAAAAGTAAAATTGTACAAAAGTGAAATTGTGCAAAAGTGAAAGTGAAATTGTGCAAAAGTGAAATTGTACAAAAGTAAAATTGTGCAAAAGTGAAAGTGAAATTGTGCAAAAGTGAAATTGTACAAAAGTAAAATTGTGCAAAAGTGAAAGAGTGAAATTGTGCAAAAGTGAAATTGTACAAAAGTAAAATTGTACAAAAGTGAAAGAGAGAGTGAAATTGTACAAAAGTAAAATTGTACAAAAGTGAAAGTGAAATTGTACAAAAGTGAAATTATACAAAAGTGAAAGTGAAATTGTGCAAAAGTGAAATTGTACAAAAGTAAAATTGTTCAAAAGTGAAATTGTACAAAAGTAAAATTGTGCAAAAGTGAAATTGCACAAAAGTAAAATTGTACAAAAGTGAAAGTGAAATTGTACAAAAGTGAAATTGTACAAAAGTAAAATTGTTCAAAAGTGAAATTGTACAAAAGTGAAAGTAAAATTGTGCAAAAGTTAAATTGTACAAAAGTAAAATTGTACAAAAGTGAAATATATTGTACAAAAGTAAAATTGTGCAAAAGTTAAAGTGAAATTATGCAAAAGTGAAATTGTACAAAAGTAAAATTGTTCAAAAGTGAAATTGTACAAAAGTAAAATTGTACAAAAGTGAAATTGTACAAAAGTGAAAGTGAAATTGTACAAAAGTGAAATTGTGCAAAAGTGAAATTGTACAAAAGTGAAATTGTACAAAAGTAAAATTGTTCAAAAGTGAAATTGTACAAAAGTAAAATGGTACAAAAGTGAGAGAGAGTTAAATTGTACAAAAGAGAAATATTGTACAAAAGTGAAATTGTACAAAAGTAAAATTGTACAAAAGAGAAATATTGTACAAAACTGAAATTGTAATTCCTGTGGAATTCCTTTGGAGGTACGGAGTGACAATGGCCCAAATTCGTATCACTATTTAAAGAATTTGCCCAGGATTACGGATTTACTCATGTCACCTCCAGTCCAAGATACCCGCTAAGTAACGGCTTCATGGAATCTTTTGTAAAAATTGTTAAAGAAAGAATTGGCAAGTCAAAAGATCCCTATCTGGCTTTGCTGGCATGTCGAGCATGACTTCAGCCCAGCAGAACTTGGCATGGGACGGCAGATTCGCACCACCATTCCGGCACCAGCGAAACAACGCCAACCACCCAATCTAAAGAATTTGAAAAATCGAGCGGCTATTCAAGGGGAAAAACAAAAATACTACTTTGATAGAGCAGGGGGGGTACGAGAGCTGCCTCCATTGGATGTAAATGATCGAGTTTGGCTGACGGACCTTAAAACTCCCGGAGTCATCATTTCCAGAGCAGACACTCCTAGATCTTATATGGTCGATACACCGAGAGGAAGAGTTGGAAGAAATCGCTTCCATCTACTTCCTGCTGGTCAGAGGTCTCCAGGGTCTCCACACTTCGAGCCAGACGGGGAGCCATATATAAATTGCCCAGAGGCCAACACACACACTTCAGATGCTCCTACGGATGTGACCGATTCATCAACATCTCTTAAGGAAGCACTTTATAGGACTCGCTCAGGAAGAATAGTTCGTCCACCCAGACATTTTGGAGATGACTAGAGCTAATCTCTAAGAGGGAAGATGTGATATAATTGTAAATATTCAGAGAATTTAAAAGAGTAGTTATCATCATGTTTGTTTATGGTTTTGCCTAGAGACAGTTAGGATATATAGAGATAATTGGCGGTTAGTTAGGAAGTTCCGTTTCTTAAAATAAATAATTGTTCATCAACGTATCCTGATTTTTAAAGAAAACTCTACATAATCACCATTTCTGTCCAAACATTTTGGTACCGTTGTAGCAATTTTTTGATACCACTGTTGTACCAAGCTGTGTCCTGTCTTCGTAGCCAGTGGTTCGCCTCCGCCTGCACTTAGTCATCATTCGCAAAGTGCTTGCCTCCAAGGTGCAACTTGAGTGCTGGAAAAAGATGGAAGTCGCTTGGAGCAAGTTCCGGAGAATAAGGTGGATGTGTGAAAAATTCCCATTTGAAGTTTTCCAGCAACGTTTAGGTCGTTCGAGCTGCGCGAGGGCGAGCATTGTCATGGACGAGTAACACTTTCCGAGACAAAAGTCCAGGACGTTTCCGTTTTATTGCAGCTCTGAGTTTAGTGAGGACTTCGCAGTACCTCGCAGCGTTAACCGTAGTGTTTGGGGGCAGGTAGTCAACCAATAAAACACCTTTACAGTCCCAAAAGACGATAGCCATAACTTTGCCTGCAGAGATTGTGACCTTCGCCTTTTTTGGTGCACTTTCCTCAGGCTTCTTCCACACCATGCTTTATCGTTTTGTTTCTGGAGTTGAATGATGCACCCAGCTTTCATCTCCAGTGATAATACGGGAAAACAGTTGATCTCCATCTCTTCGATGCATTTCCAGGAAAGCTCGGGCTGCCTCCATCCGTTGTTGCTTGTGATTTTCCGAGAGCAAACGCGGGACCCATCTTGCACAGACTTTGCAAATTCAAAACATCTGACATGATTGTTCCAATCGAAGAGCGTCCAATTTCGATTCCAGGAGGCAGTCTAATCATTATTTCGTCAATGGTGACGCGGCGATCTGCTTCCACCACATTCCGAACAGCAGCAACGGCTGCATTGTCCGTAGCAGTAACGGGCCTGCCGCTTCGCTCGTCATCATGCACGTTTTGCCGTCCTTCCAAGAACCATAAACGCCATCAGCGAACCATTTGGATGCTCATATATCCTTAACCATACACTGACACTAAATTGCGCTGAATATTGACCGCAGTTTCATTTTTAGCCGTGAAAAAACGAATTACAGAACGGAGTTCGCAAGTGGACACGTTCACCAGTGGTAGCTCCATGGAAATTGAAGCGTTACGGACTTGCGCGTACGAGTAGCGTGATTTTGAAGGTCACGCGCCTCCAACGCATCCTAATGACCATTTCTTACACTACTAACTAATTTTTACAACGTTTCGATCGCAGAAAAAAAAAGGAAACTTATTTATTGGATGGCCCTCGTAATAAAGTTATTTTGCAACAGAAGTAAATGTTGGAATTGTGTCTTGCGTTATTTATTTTGTAGATTTCTAACTTTATTTTTAAAAATAATAAATGGTTGTGTAATTTTTTACTATACACCTCCTTTTCAGTCATCCTGGTTGTTATAAATTGTAATGAAAAATTATTGAAAAATCTAAAATTATCTACATAAGATCTACTGACCGGGAAGCTACCTCCACATAACCTATTTTTAATATCTTTTTTTTTTATTGATATTTTTCATCTAACTTCATAATTGTATCGTTTAGCGGATATTGGTCAAAATGTTTTTTCGCCTTGTTTATCATCTGGAATAAATCGCTATCTCAATAAAAATCTTTTATGTTACTTGCCGGTAGCTTTCCATTCAGTGGATCTTCTGCTGGAATATTTATCGTCTGAAACCTTTTCCTTCTTTCCCAACAGCGATTATTGAATCATAACACATGTTTCTTTACATTTTTATTGATTTAGTTTTTTAGTTTAATTGTCTCCTGGGGCATATTTAAGTTTTTTACTAGATTCTAACGTTCAGATGTGTTCTCGCGGGCAGAAGTGGGATGTAGTTTGTAGGCCACCGCCGCCGGGAAGTTCCCGCGGGATGGAATGATCGATTTGACTGGTAGACTTTAAGAATTAAGTTGTAAAATGGTTTCCTCAAAACTTTCCTGAATGGCATCCATCTTGTAAAACAAATGGGAGTTCGGCTGCCTCGTTTTACTGCTCTGATTGACGGAGTTTTAAGTTGTCCATGTAGGCCAGTATACTGAGGTATCATGGAACATCATTTCACTCTGTATCCTCTTCCCATCTTCCAATCACCTGGCATTATATTACATCATTCCTCCCTTCATTCTTCAATCCCTACAATATACTCAATAGATCTTGTTGCTGTTGTGTCCATGTCGGTTTTGTTCTTCATTGGAAAATGGATGCCGTTGTCATTTTAGTTAGCTTGGTAACAAACCAGAATTTTATCGAATACTAGCCGAATGACCCGGGCAACGCCCAGGTTTTACCCGATTAAATGTTTTTATTCAAATACTATTCGTTACGATTATAATTTGACGCCGTGGATGTCACTCTTGTGAAACATCCCGCTCCAAACATTGTGTCAGAGAAGCGATATTTTTATAGAGAGATTATCTGGCTTTGTGTCTTCTGCTCGAAAGGGTCCAGATGGAGGTGTCATCGGACTTCTCTCCTCCCCATAAATGATCATCCGATGTTCCTCTGTGATTTTATTTTGAGTTCTCATAAAATTGTATTTTTAATATATTAGATATTCCAATATCATACACCATGAGGCGACTTTTGCTTGAATACTTCCTTGTTATATGTACCATGAACTATCTGTGCAGTTTTATCTGTTACTGAGTAGTGCTCCTAGTCTTAATGACAAAGACACATTCTACATTTCCAGTCATTATAGAGCTCTACATGCTTGATACCCTAAATATGATAAAAAAGAAGAAATATAACTGAAGCGTATATTCTATATGACAATAAATAATTAAAATATGTTTTATTCACGATTTAAGATAAATGTTTGAAATTTATATTTTAAAATTTTACAATGTGTGCGAGTATTTATAGATTTAAAAAATAAAATATGCAAAAGGCTTCTAAAGATTACTTCTACAGGCTTATAAAAAAGAATTGTCGATTATTTTATTTATTTGATAGAGGCCTCTTGATAAAAAAAGCGATATTTTCCCTTTGTTCTTTTCATTACTCTGTGATGTTGATTTTCTATTTATTGTTTTCTATTAGATGCTTATTTTCTGGAGGAGCATCAATTTTATTGTTGATAAAATTTCCGCTAGCTGTTTCTGACCCGCAGCCTTCCAGACTTTTGACTTAATTTTTCATTCATATTTCAGTTTGGTAGAGAAAGGTTCATTTTTATAAGTCTTTTTGATATTGTGAAGATCCAGGACAGAAGGTTCCAGACCAATATTGTTTGCTACTCTTTTCTCTCTCTCTTCTAAAAGTAAAAAAAAAACTTATCAAATCTACGATGCAGGAATTTACAAATTACAGTCTACTTCCTTGTCTGATAAATTCTTTTCTCTTTCATAAATGGATAAACTTTATAAGACTTCAAAATAAACAAATAATGAATTATATGACAGACGATATCGTGTTCTCTCTCACTCATTCTATAGAATATATTTATTCCTATAGGATTTTAAAGAACCTACATACATAGTGTAGCACACATATTACTACATGTAAAATAATTTAGACACTAAAAAAAAACTACAAAACTCTCCAATTTAATAATTTATTGTAAATTTTATTTTTCTTTATTTCGACTTAGAGCGCTATGTCCCCCTAGGGACACTTGCACTTTAAACATAAACAAAAATTTTGAAAGAAAAGAAAGAAAGATATTTAAATATGTACAGAAATTAGTATGCAAGTTAATTAGATGAAAAGATAAAAATATATATATATATCAACACAATTGATATATGTACAAAGGGTTGGTGTGCAAATTTAGTTAAATGAAATCAAATTGTAAAGTATTGTGTGTATTCGAGAAAAGCAATTTACAGATTAAAAAAAAAAGTTTCAAGGAATATTTTTGAATGAAAATATGCTAGATATTTGAGAATTATTCAGTTAAAACAATACTAAAAAGAATTAATTTCTAATTAAAAGTGTTCCAATAGAATTTAGTAGTTTTTTTTATAAAATTCAAAATAAATCTGCAAAATGAGTTGAATTTTATATATTTGTCTTTTGTTGAAATTAGATCAAACGGGTTTGATACCCGTTAAGCGTTAAGAATTATTTTAATATTGTTCATTGATTGAGAATATAGCTTTATTGTGATGTTAATAAAAGCGGGAATGGTATTAACGCTGTTTTTTTACCTTCGTTTGTTTTATTACTCTTTGTAGGTACCTTGTTTATTTTGTTGTTTTCGCCCTTTATTCACATATTCATTTATTTTTTGTATGCACATAATAAGAGACAAATTACTTATTGATATGAATAGATTAATGAAATAATTCTTATTTGTTAGGTCACAAAGATATTTATTAAACACACTGCTAACTGTTCGTAATCCGGATGGACTCCTAGGCCTACAAAATATTAAACATAAGATCACAAAATGATGGAGTTATAGAAGGATGTTTATAAACAAAAGAAAATTCACTGAAAAAAAAACAAACTCTTTCCTCAACTAAATTTACCGAAGAGAGAGGGATTGTAGTATTAATAATAAAGATATTTATAACCCAATTTCCTGTAGAAAGAAGAAACTATAAGTGTATTTATTTTTGAAACATGTTCTATAAACAGAATACGAATTATATGTACACACATGGACAAAAGTAAGTTGTACCTTTCAGCATGCATATCGGGATTGAGACAATAACTCTGAAAGATATTACAGTGACCTTTATTGAAGACACACGAGATAACCAAGTGTGAACAAATTTGATTTAAAAAAAAAAAAAGGGCGATATCAAAGTATGAAACTTCCTAAAGTTTGTACATGAGTATTCATTATTAAAATAAATCTTACAATATATTTGAACCTACCAAGTGAGAATATATGTATAGTAACAACTTAATAAAATATGTAATTTATGATTATTCCTGTGAGTTTTGCATAACAATATATAGGTGATCAATCTAACTTTCTATTTACTCTGCAGAGTCTCAACAAACAACTCCAAGTTGTGTATCTATCAGCAAACACCAGGGCGGTAGTAATGGGGAGGTAGACCGGGGTTTCACTTTCTCAAAAATATAAAGAATAATAATAAATGACTTTGCCCCGCTGTGATGTAATGGTGGTGCCAAATAAAAACTTTCTGGGTGGAGGGGGGAGCTTGGGTAACTGTCACGTGATTCCACAAACCTCACCCCACCCCGGATGAAAATATTTTTGTAAAAAAATTTTAAAGATTTATAAATAGACATTTTATTTGTGCCGAGCTGAGTTGTTTCATCATTTGGTTTTTAAAATTTTTCTCTCAAGATTTCGTAATGATATTTTATTTTGTCCCTCTCAAAACATCTTTTATCAATCATTATTGATCTATATTGAACCGTGCCAGTTATATTTAGGCCGTTGTCGAAAAGATATGGTGGAAGAGGTGTAGCGGCACGTTATAACTAGCTGTTATAAATTTAGGTAAAATTATTTGTTATATATTCTTAAATATTTAAATATCAATAAGCAGATTAATATTATCACTGATACACAGTATTCTATCTATCATCATATATATGCAAACAATGTAGCTTTAAAGAAAAATACTACTCAGATTTTTATATAAAAATATATAAAATAAATAAATGTAAACCTTTGGTTTAGAAACAAATGGTAAATAATTCCTTTCTCTTCACATAAAAGACACTAGCCCTTTTTAAATTATTAAATAAGTGATTGTGTAAATTGATTTATAATAGTTCGTTTGCCATAAATAATGTTATTAATTGTCATGCAAACACACACAAATGCTATTTTATAAATATTTACTTTTGTTTAACAAATGATGGTGATGAACACACACACAATTACATATTATTTGTTAATTAATTGGAACGTAACAATGAAAAAAAAAAGAAAAGAATTTCAAATTTCCTTTATAATGTTATTTATTTAAATTATTCATTTTATATTAAATTCAATGAAAGTCAATGATGCACATAATAATGTATATAATATGTAAAAACAAACAAAAAAAACGTTATGAAATAAAGCAGTTTGATAAACGAGATCAGACAAAAGGGGTTTCCTTTGCAAACAATTAGCATTTCAAACTTTAAAATAATCTACAGTAAAATATAATGTTTGCCAAATTAAAAGCCACCTGTAAAAGCGTCGCAATATATAGTAATATAATGTATATTTCAAATAAGAATTTATTTATATAAAATATTTATATATTTTTCTCCTATATTTTAGATATCATTTATTCGAAAAGGCTAACTCTAAATATTTTGAATTATATTTTTTAATCGTAAAACATGTGTGTAATATATAATACAAATATAATTGATATAGTTAAGAATATATATTTGCAGGTAAATATTCTTAAAATATGTCATTATAAACCAATGCTATTATTTCAATTAAAAATTAAAAAACACAATAAATTATTTATTTTATAAGTTTATAATTTACATTTCTAGCGTCGCTACAGAAGTTGAATTTCAAACTGTAGTTTTTGAATGGACAGCTATTCTAAGTTGTCATGGCAGTTATGTCCTTGTTTGTAACGCCAACGTTTTACAGCATAATTCCTGCGATGGTACAAGTAAGGCTCAACCATTACTTCGCTGTTTCGCTAGTTTGGTCAACGGAATTTAGAAAGATACATTTGGCAGCGTTCTCTCCCAGCGACATTTGTTCAGTTTTGGTGATTTCCTTCCCTAGCCAGCTTTAAAACTCCACACACATCAAAAGATGGAAATTACACTAATGGACAAAACTTAAAGAAGTGGAAAGTCTTTGATACTGCCGGTCGTCTGTTTTTTTTTTTTTTTTTTTTTTTAAGGAGACAGAGGCTATTCACACTTGGTTATCTCGTGTGTCTTCAATAAAGATCATTATCACAAAGCAACAACGGGCCATCTATACATATAAATGAAAGGATTTGAAAGCACGAATGTTTCTTTTATATATAATACAAACTTCTACTGCCCTTACTGCGATGAAAAAATATATTGGGAGGGCTTGGCTCATCAGTGGTGAACCCTCCCAGCGGTTTCGCCAATTTAATCCACCAGACCGCTTCTCAGAACTCTAATACTGTATTGGACGATTCTGCTTATATACGCAGCACTGAAGGATGGAATCTCAGAAATGGTTTTCAAGAAAACTATGGACATAAGCTTATAGGACAGTAGAATTACATTCAAATATTTGCATCGAGCAATGCTCTTCCGCAAACAATAAAGACAAGGCCAGTTAGGCATAAATTAACACAAAGCAAAAACAAGTGCCAATATTGCGTTTTTGAATAATGTCGTTTGAATTTATAAGTTTTTTTTTCATTCTGTGGAGAGAGAAATATACGTTGACGGGGTTCAACATGAAGTTTATGCCCGTGGCACACATAGGTGACATTCAGCCGGGCCGAGATGTCCTTCAAGTCTCACACCCGGCAATGGACGTTCCGGGAAATTGTCAGGCAGTTGTCAAGTGGGGCGTCCTTATTGCGAAATCCCTAAACGATCAGGATAATCTTCTGCCCGAAATAGGCTTAGAAAGTTGGGTTACTTTCGATTTCTACCGCCTTCCTCATTGGCCCAGATTGGGATGTCGTCTCTGATGGATTCTTCAATGAAATATATATATAGTGTGGCATTGTTTGACTCCATTATTACTCGGATGATGTGAGTGTTGCGTTATATATATATATATAGTGTGGCATTGTGATATCGTGATTATTATAGCATTTGTAACATATTCAATGTCATTGCTCACACCGTTGCCACATGTAATAATATATTCGTGCATAGAGCTACTCATTATTGTCTCATTGTTAGATATGCACTGCCATCGTTGCACCATTGTTACATAATCAGTGTCGTTATTGAACCATTGTTACAAATATAGTGCCATCATTGTTACATATGTATTGTCTGTATTATTTCATTGTTGTTCCATTGTTACATATGTAATGTCATTGTTACATATTCAATGTCGTTGTTTCACCATTGTTACATATGCACTGCCATTTCTGCACCATTGTTACATATTCAGTGTCATTGTTACATATGTTGAGTGATTATTGCACCATTGTTACATATGTACTTTCATTATTGTACCATTGTTACATATGTACTTTTATTATTGTACTATTGTTACATATGTACTGTCATTTCTGCACCATTGTTACATATTCAGTGTCATTGTTGCACCATTGTTACATATGTTGCGTGATCATTGCACCATTGTTACATATGTACTTTCAGTATTGTACCATTGTTACATAGGCAGTGTGTGTTGTGTGTCATTGTTCTATCATTGTTACATATATAATGTCCTAGTATAGCATGTAATATTGAAGTTTTATTGTTACATAAAATTATATTTTTTTATAAAACATATAAAAGTACATATTTATCGTTTCAATTTTAATTTAAAATCATTATTTGTGTACCTTTTGAAAGACATGCTGGAGAAATTTAGAACTCAATTTAAATTAGTTGTATTTTGTTGCAGCGGCGTGTGTCAGAGAACGCTCATGTTTGTGCGGTAGAAGTGAAGAGAATCTCTATAAGTCGCACTGCCGTAGATACTGAGGTAGGTGTTTCCATTTATTTACATTCCTCTATGTCGTGGGGACATTGCAGGAAATATCGCCTTCTCCCCACAAGTTTGTTTTTAATCCGTAAATTGTGTTTCCGAGTTGGATGACTCTCTTCTACAGGTGTGTACTTTGTTTGCTCTGAACATTTGAAATACATCTTTCTTGTGAATGGACTTATCTTTTGGACGTTGATACTAGCTTTCAAAAATTAACTTTAAAAAAAATACAGATATATTAATGGACAAAACTTAAGGAAATGTTCCACTTTAGCATGTACCATTTAGCTTGATATATAGCACTTTAGCATGGTATATATAAGGATTCAGATTTTAACTCTGAAAGATTCTTGGTACTGAGTGACCTTTAGTGAAGACACGAGATAACAAAGTGTGAACAAAATTGACTCTCTCTCCTTCAAAAAAAAAAACATTCGACTGGCGATATCAAAGAATTTCCACTTCCTTAAGTTTTGTCCTTTAATGTATATAGTATATTCTTGCTATATTATTGTTTGGGACACTGATCACCTCTTGCCTTGTAAGATATACACTCATGGGCAAAACTTATGGAAGTGGAAAGTCTTTGATATCGCCGGTGTTCTTTTTTTTAAGTATTTGAATAATAAATATATTTACATTTATATAAAGCTGCATTTTAAAAGTTAAAATGATATTAACATATAAAACAATTATTATATTTTAAAGAGAACGTTCGAATTTCTATGTATCCGGGAAATCCGCAGTTATATAAGGAAATAAGGAATGGCTTACAATATTCCTTGTGTGTAGTTGTAACTTCCATGGAGCCCTGGGTAGCTATGGAACTGGCTACAGGAATTGTGCTTAGCGTATTTATAAGAGTTATCGTGGACGAATGATCTAAATCATTGGTTTTTCGACCGCTACGACCCGGGATCGATTCCCGCATCGGTAACTTTATTCTAATATAAAAAATCCTTCAATGGCCCCCGATTATTGCAAAAGTTCAACCCCACCAGTGAGTGCAAGTAACCAAACTGGCACTCTCGTACATTTGTAAGAGCAAAGTCGAACTGCTTTTCACATATATATAGACATGTGGTACACTTACAGTAAAACCAGTCGCCCTACTTCTACCCACCATGATTATCAAGGCCTGTACCACGTATACTAAGGATAATAATAATTTAAAAAGATAGCGTTGTGATTCCAAACATCTTACCACTTTCTAGACAATGCGATGTGATAGATTTAAAGCACTGTAGCACCCAGTTGTAATGGATCCCTGCGGCTTGGAACAAACAACGTATATTGAGGTCAATTCACAGTTCTTAGAATTAAGAGACACCAGTAAGTGTTTCCTCGACGTTTCGACAGAAATATTTTGTCCTCGTCAAGAAAACAATAAAAATTAAACCGCAAGGCGTTAAACATTTTATCTGAGCTCATTTATAACGTCTTGCTAAATGGTTTACTTTTTATTTGTTCCTGACGAGGACAAATATTTTTGTCAAAAAACGTCGAGATAATAAAAACATTTCCTAGCCGAGGTGTCTCTTAATTTTAAGAACAATCAGTTCTCTAGAAACAAAGGTCACCCGTTGATGTAGACGCTATCTTTGGTGGCAGATGTGAGGGTTTTATTTGATCCTTTGTGGATCTCATGCAATCAAAGTCCGCCCTGAACTGACGAGTAGCCCGAAACCATGGTCTTCAGGTGGACGCTTCTCAGTTTGTCAAAGCTGGTGTTGTGTCACCGATTCTGCTAGTTTGCGTCAATTGCGCCTATTTAGCGTCATTTTAAATGTGAATATCCCCCCGGCAAATGTCTCCATCGTTCTGTGCAATTTGGCGTCACGTGGCCGAGTTACTTGCTGACTGCAAGGATGATACGAGCTTCTTATCTCAACCTGCCGGGAACATCTGCCGAGACATTCTTGAACTAACATCGCGCGGTATTTTCTCAAATCACGAATGTGTTTCCCTCACAAATAAAATCTCCTATATTTCTATGTAATTCCTAGAATGTTGATAGTATACCTTACCTTCCATCCTTCATTGTCTCGTGTATAAGCAGAATGATCCAATACAGTATTAGAACTATAAACAGTGGTCTAGTGGGTTAGATTGGCTAAACCGCTGAGAGGGTTCGCCACTGATGAGCCAGGCCCTCCCAATATTTTCATCGCAGTAGGACAATAGAAGTTTGTTTTATTTGTGAGGGTAACATTTGTTCTTTATGCTTTTATGTTCTATATATAGATGCCGCGTGTTATAATTACTTTTAAAATAAGTCCATGAATTCACGACCTTGTACAATAGGATAATAAGTTTTAAAAATATTGTATAGGATTGTCCTGCTCATATATTAACAAATAGGCGACGAATATTTCTTAAGAAATACTTCAAGAAATTATGGATATATGCTATGGCTGATATGTATACAAAAGAAAACCTTTTTGTGATTAAAAAACTTAAGAAATCCGTTTAACATCCGCCCTGACATATTTCCTTCCGTAATTACAATATGTGGCAATCTGCATCCACAAGGAACATTTTAAAATGAAAACATCTCAGAGGAAACAGCATTGCCTATAATTTAAGATAAAGCTGACAAATGAGACGTCCCAGCCCTGCTAATGTGGGATGGCGACGGCCTATTTGAGAAATTCCTCGTCGTTTGGCGGTAATTGACGCTTTCGTCTGCGGGAGGAAGTCTTCAGGGTCACGTGACTCTCTTTATTTTTAAAACTGTCAAAACACATTTTCGTTGATTACAGGTAACTTCACCTCCTCCATATCCGAGAATAAATAGAAATATCTGACTCAGTGTCTGGTGCCACACACACTGGAGTTCACAATATCTGACTCAGTGTCTGGTGCCACACACACTGGAGTTCACATGGCACGGGAGTGGTCCACCACGCTGTCTAGGAAGTGGAACAAGTGTTGCCACACGGTAGAGGTCAGCTTGCGGAGTCTTACGTCACCCGGGATATTCCGCTCTCCCCACGGAGACCGTAAACAAGCCAACAGCAATCAGTGGGACAAGTAACAGCGGGTGGCATTTACTTTCTTGCTCTCTGTTAGCAAAATCTTCTTCCTTCGCTAAAGTGTAAAACCTCTCATGAACGACCACCTCCTTGAGAAACCACCTTTGTAAGATGACACATGATATAACCTCCAATGAGAGACCATCCATGTTGATGGACCTTTCAGAATTGAGAACATCACTGAATCTTGGACATTGATCAGCAAGCAGAGAATCCCGTCGTCCCCTCTGCCCTTGAGGAGGTCCTGGCGACTTCCATTGGAGTTTGTCCAGGGAAGTGACACTACGGAGATTGTCGGTTCCCCTCTCTGCCCAGCGAACATCCACCGGTGACCGCCCAGGTCTAATGCTGCTAGAGCACAAGACACAGTCGCCTAGCGCTCCGTGTAAGGAGTTCCCGCTGTCACACCAATGTGAGGATAGAAGTTGGTGCTGTCCTTGTATTGCCGTCATTCCGTCTCTGTGGTCCACATCATGGTTGACACTTTATTCACCCTTTTTAATTGTAAGAGGGTATTTATAATCCCGGTTCTAGAGACCACAGAACGCCAACTACCCGGGTATATATAAAAAGGCCACACCTCTCCCGTTAAAATAGACTTCAAAACAAGACGCCAACCATTGACCGCCGCCGCAAATTAGTGGCCTCGGGTCAGTAACAAAGCCACAACACAAGAACCTTTATATATTGACACAGAGAGCATATATTATTATATTGTCTATATTTGACAAGGCTGCGTCACGCCATTTTGGAGGTTGGCGCGAGGAGAGACCAATTCTGGCAGGAGTCAATGAAGACTCGAGGAAATAAATAGACTTAATCCCCGCGACGGCGGCCCGTGCCGTGCAGCCCGGCGGCCATAAATGGAAACCTCCAACAACCCATTGTTAGAACACAATCCTCATTTACACCCCCATTGTTGCTCTTACGTAATTTGCATAATCTTATAATGGTTTACACATGTCCTATTATTGAAATAGTACGTCGAACAGACAGTAAGCAAAGTTTCACCACAATTGTCACCAAAGGAGAACCAGAACTGCTGCCAAATATCAAAGTAGCATCACAGTTCCCTTGCATTAAAGCTGCTACCAAAGCTGCACCAGAGCTATCACCAAAGCTGTACCAGAAGTGTCAACAAATATACCAAAACTGCACTAGAAGTGTTACAGAACACCAAAGGTGCACCAGAAATGCTACCAAACACCAACGATAAACCAGAAGTGTTACCAAACACCAAAGCTGTACCAGAAGTGTTACCAAAGCTGTACCAGAAGTGTTACCAAAGCTGTACCAGAAGTGTTACCAAAGCTGTACCAGAAGTGTTACCAAAGCTGTACCAGAAGTGTTACCAAAGAGCCCCGATAGGCCCAAACACAAACATTACAAACCGTATGCTCTGAGCTCCAGAACCAACACTAAAGAAGTTACTAAACTTCCTCTCAATAAAAAAAACGTAAATGTGAAATAATAATTTCTTCATTTTCTTGGGGAAAGTGGAAAGAAGAACGTGGTTATTTCATTGATTGTTTTTGAAACTTTCTGAGATTTCGCTGTTTCCTTTTGTCTAAATGCCCTTCCCAGGATCCACTTAAAGGGGCGCGTGGCCGCGAAATCTATCCTTCTTCCTTGCTGGATTAGGGTCAGACTCCCCTCCGTGGGCGTCCCCTCGCCGTAGAGGTTCTGCCTAGGGTGGTCGTCCCCTCGCCGTGGAGCTCTCCGGTCGGGCGGGACGTCTCAGTAGGCCTGGCCCAGGCCGTCACTTGTACCTATTTACACCTCTATCAGCACTTTACTTACCATTGGAGTCTGTCATGCAGTTCACCTCCAGGAGTACAACACAAACACTGAAATAGCTCTATTTTTAACTAAAGAAAATATGTTTCCATATGTTCAATAGGGCGGTAGAGCTTTCGTACATTTCGCGTCCTTCCTCAGGTGACTTGGCTATTGTTCTATTGTTGCTGTTAGTGTCGACTTTTGGTGACACTATGGACAACCATATTGATCTGTTAGTGTCGACTTTTGGTGACACTATGGGCAACCGCTTGATCTGTTAGTGTCTCACAGCTCATCTAGTGAGCTTCCGGTAGCTTCCTTGACCCCTTCTAGCCAGTTAATTGCAGTATTCCTCTCTTCCATCAAATTTTCCCAACACCAAAGTCTTTTTCTAAATCATTTTCTCTCATTATGCGTCCAAAGTAAGTTAGTCTTTGTTTAAATATTTGGGATTATAGATATATACAAGGATTATTTCATTTAATATTGAAACATTTGTCCTTTTATCTGTCCATGGCACTCTGAGTAGGTTTCTCCTTGTCCAAATTCCAAAAGCTTCGAATCTTTTTCTCTCTTTCTAGAGAATAGTGCAGCCCAAAGTACCAATGAACTGAGTAACTACCTCAGCAATCCTGCTGCGGTGGTGGTGGATGCGACACATTCAACCAAATGCCCAAGTGGTTCAAGAATACAATGGCGTCTAAACAACAGACATACACCAAACTCATTATAAGACTTTAGACATTCGCTGAGACAGCCGTGAAGAGTTTATTTCCCTATAAACCACAAGGAGATCCCTCAGCTTCCAAAGTTGGGAAAATCAGCAATGTTGTAATGATCGCTGGTCCACTGAGGCCCGCTCCAGACCCGGTGGCCTCTGGGAGGAGAAGGATGGGTGACGGGGGACCAGTGATGTACAGCAGTAGATAACTGATGTGTATCAGTGAGAGTTTCTAGGTTGACGGCCTACATACAGCACGAGGTCACAGGACCGTCTTCTCCAGGAACCTGGGACGGAGGTAGTTCCTGCCTGGGCATTATTAGACGCCAATGAGGAGGCCACGTGCCGAGTTCCTGGCCTAATGACCCGGCTCTCTGCTGTGGATATCCACAACCTGACTTTACAGAACTCTTGTTGAGGCATTTTCTTGTTCCTACACAGAGACTGTTGTTGACTGAAACGCTTTCCTTCAACGGGTGTCCGGAATAGAAAAAGTTGATGGAGAATATAATCAATGATGACACTTGGGTGAAACTATGTAAATTATTATTAGTAGTTGTTATAATTGTATTGTAGTATGTTGTGTGTGTTATGGGTAAAATTATTATCGTCCTTTAATAATTCCAAAATATACATATATTAGTTTGTTTTAGAATTAATTGCATAGGATTTTTTTTTTTAGACTAGCACCTATATATATATATGTCAATCTATAGCTACCGACATGTGGAGTTTCTTAATGAATTATTCAGTAGTTTGGGTAGAGAGAGGAACACACATCGATTTAGTATTACCTTTCTATAGATGGATGTACACTCATGGACAGAACTTAAGTAAGTTGTACCTTTTACCATGTATATCGGGATTGAGACAATACCTCTGAAAGATATTATAGTGACCTTTATTGAAGACACACGAGATAACCAATATACACTCATGGACAGAACTGAAGGAAGTTGTACCTTTCAGCATGTATATCAGGATTCAGACAATAACTCTGAAAGATATTACAGTGACCTTTATTGAAGACACACGAGATAACCAATATACAATCATGGACAGAACTTAAAGAAGTTGTACCTTTTACCATGTATATCGGGATTCAGACAATAACTCTGAAAGATATTACAGTGACCTTTATTGAAGACACACGAGATAACCAATATACACTCATGGACAAAACTTAAGGAAGTTGTACCTTTCACCATGTATATCGGGATTCAGACAATAACTCTGAAAGATATTACAGTGACCTTTATTGAAGACACACGAGATAACCAATATACACTCATGGACAAAACTTAAGAAAGTTCTACCTTTTACCATGTATATCAGGATTCAGACAATAACTCTGAAAGCTGTTACAGTGACCTTTATTGAAGACACACGAGATAACCAATGGACAAAACTTAAGAAAGTTGTACCTTTTACCATGTATATCAGGATTGAGACAATAACTGTGAAAGATATTACAGTGACCTTTATTGAAGACACACGAGATAACCAAGATACACTCATGGACAAAACTTAAGAAAGTTCTACCTTTTACCATGTATATCGGGATTGAGACAATAACTGTGAAAGATATTACAGTGACCTTTATTGAAGACACACGAGATAACCAAGTGTGAACAACCTCTGTCTCCTTAAAAAAAAAAAAGGTGACCGGCGACATCAAAGACTTTCTAATTTCTTAAGTTTTGTCCATAAGTGTATATTCAAAATTGGGTGCGTGGCGTGTTTCGTCTTCAGATATACCTGCAACACATCGTAACTTAATTTTACATTGAAAAAGGCGACAGCGGGTCGCCGAAATGTTGAGGTGGCTCCACCAGCCAGGGGACATGTCAATACCGCGACATCTATATATAGCAAATGGAAACATTTAATCTTTTATTTGGATCCACCAATACAAGGTCAAAGTATAAAATCATAAAGGAATTATAAATAAAATCGAAAAGGTGAGCAATGAATTGATTTTATTATCCATTTTGACATGTATATTTTACAATTCTCTTCCACACAATTTTATTAAAAATAAAGAAAGCCTATCCTGACCAGGAGCACATGTGCTTTACAGAAGGCAGAGCGTCATCTAGTGGAACAGAAATCAACTAAACATTGATTTAGCCTGTTCCCTGATATGACACAATTTTATATTAATCAGAAGTTGCCACCACGCTCTGTCCACCAAGTACAGCAATACCTGGGCAGGCAGATGTACAATGCCATGACGTCTTGGACTGACTGCAGCTAACAACTCCGTCTTTAACATCCTTTGTACCGGAATCTTGATATTTCTCCTGTAATGTAAATCTCCATATACCGTGTATTCAGCTCCCAATCTATTTATTCCAATAACAATATTGAAGATAGCCGTTGCCTGACCGGCGAGACCTCGGCCAGAAATAACAAAACAATTTCTGGTCGAATTGTCTTTTATTGTAAACTTCGACAAATATAACGATATTTCAAATTAAGATACAACACCAATCAAGGTGAACAAGATGGCGGCCACAAGATCGTCTGATAAATTGCGTCATTCGACGTGGGTTCAATCGTCTGGTGTTTATTTACTGGGTGGTGGGTCGTGTTAACCAACCGTCTGCTACATATGTTGAGGTTTTTTTTATAGAATTATTTTTTGGAAAAGGTTTTTTACTAAGTGGTCAAAAAAATTGAAAATATTAATTTATTAAGTAATTTTTTTTAAACTCTTGAATAAAATACACAATAAAAATATCTCATAGTTTATATAGAGAATTTGATAAGTTAATTTTATATTATTATGAAGGAACTAAGTTTTGTCCATTAGAGTGGAGATTGCTAATCATCTGAAATGTAACACCACGACACCCAATAAATGGATAAACTATTGGAATCAGACAAAGTTTACTGTGATTACATGTGTGGAAGGAGGTTTACTTGGGGGATATGTTCACCAATGTTGACCTGGAGCGTGCTGGGACAGTGGTGCCGTGTCTGGAGAACAGGCTGCCCAAGATGTTGACGTGCGGCTGGGCAAACATAAGGAAGGCAATTACATCTCAAACCATTACGTCATGCCACAACCTGTGTGTATAGCTATACACAAGACATATTCAATACACACAGTACTTCCAACTACACTCATGGATAAAACTTAAAGAAGTGGAAATTCTTTGAAGATGCCGGTCGTCTCTTTTGAAGGAGGCAGAGGTATTCACACTTGGTTATCTTGTGTCTTCGATAAAGATCACTGTAATATATTTCAGAGTTATTGTCCGGATATACATGGTAAAACTTCCTCAAGTTTTGTCCACGAGAGTGTATACATGGTGAGACCATTGTCTCTGGGAGAGTTCTCCAGGAAAGAAAGTATTAAAACCCAAGAGACATTTTACTCCAATTGTTTTCTTTTTATTCCTTTCTGGACTAATGACCCCCGGGTATGCGGAACAGATGGAATATGCAAATTAACCGGACTAATTTACATATTCCGGAATTGACACTATAACAGCAGCGCGACTCCCCCCTAACTCTACGTATGTTGTGTTTATCCGGATATGTCGATTATTGCTGAAACTGACGATGAACCCATCCACAAACTTTTCTTTCTTATTTACACTCATGGACAAAGCTAAAGGAACCTTCCAGCATGTATATCGGGATTGAGAGTATAACTCTGAAAGACATTACAGTGACCTTTATTGAAGACACACGAGATAACTCAGTGTGAACAACCTCTGTCTCAAAAAAAAAAAAAAAAGGCGACCGTCGACATCAGAAACTTTTCACTTCTTTAGGTTTTATCTATGAGTGTATATAGAAAGAGAGAAACTAATTTTGGAGATGCCTTTCTTCAGCTTAACATAAAACTGTTTTTGAAAATTTAAACTTTTCAATGACGCGTATGATTCTATTAAATAAAACGATATTTTATATACTGCCCTTACTGCAAGTGTAAAGGCAGGATATAGTTTTCTATTTAAAAGAATCATGATAAATAGTTCCCATATAACAGATGGCGCACTACTAATGCATCCTGTTTATACGACTGTAATAACGAAGGAAAGATTGCTCGAGGGAAACTCTACATGTTTACACATGTGAGGTTATAACAGAAGGATTGACGACAATAAGGAACGGTTAGCTGTTGTTGCTGTCGCGTCCTATGGCTGGTAAAAGAATAGAGTTCATACAGTAAGGGACGAACATAATACAACTGTGGTGTTCTATAATGTTGCTATGGCCTCGAGGACCACTAATAATGGGTGTGAACCTTGTTACCTTCATTCCTAATCAACATTCGTATAACGTATTAAAACCGTATTTACCTCCCATCAGTAGAGTTGTACGAGTGTGATAGCACGACACCATGGTGTCCCCAGGGGAACCTTCACAATTTGTCAAAGCGACAACACCAGCTTACCCACAGACTTAGAGTCTATTTTGACGGGAGAGGTTAATGTTCTTTTCATAGACTCTCTAATATTTTCCCGACAAAATTCCCATCAATTTTAAAGTTGCGTGCTAAACTGAGGGACTTGTCCGAACGTTTTGACCATATGATGATTAAAATTTTATAAAAGTATGATCTCATGTTTCAGTACTTATCAAACCCTGCAATAATAAAAATAGTAAAAGACAGAAATACTATATTTGGAATTCCTTCTTCCCACCATAAGAGTTTTATTGTTCCTAGTGCCATCTAGTGATAAAAATTAGTACTAATTTTCATAATAGTGTTAATAGGAGAAATGACAACAATAGGGATACATCAAAAGACAAAGTCATAATGGATATCCCATTAAATGTAAATGGTGAATCATAGTTTGAAAACGTTTATGCAAATTGTAAATAACTGGCAGTACAACAATACAATGTGCTAACCATTTCACGTGCAGAGGTTTTCCTATCTATAGAAATGTTAAGTACGCGTAGAAAGTTAGCTAGGAGAAATACACTCATGGACAAAACTTAAGGAAGTGGAAAGTCTTTGATATCGCTGGTTGTCTGTTTGTTTGAAGGAGACAGAGGTTGTTCATACTTGGTTATCTCGTGTGTCTTCAATAAAGGTCACTGTAATATCTTTCATAGTTATTGTCCCGATATACATGGTAAAACTTGCTGTCCATGAGTGTAGACGATGGGAAGTGCTGGGTGTTCTGGGATATAGCGCTATATAATTATAAGCAAAGTTATATAATACTTTCTTCTCATCACGTTATACGTGAAAACTCAGCGCCATCTATTGACCGTCTCTGTAAACTAACGGACTCGGGTCGGTGACAAAGCCACGACATCAGGTTGGCCAATCAGAAGGCCGACTCGGAAACCATGGTTTCGGATTAACGGCCATCGTCAGTCCAGGGTTGACATTGACTCCAGAAGTTCCGCGAGGGATTCAGGAAATATTCAGAATTTGCCGAAGAGATGTTTAATATCAAAGTAAAACGTTTATGGAGATGAGTATCTTTTATTCCGGTCTTCTCAAGCTTTCGGGCTTGTCCGCCCTTCTACAGGAGAAACATATACAATATATCGAGAAACTATAACGTCGCCTGATGCTAGGAGATTTAAATGTATTCATCTGAAGAGATGTTTAGCTGACTATGACCGATGTTGCCGGGAAGATGTGATCGCCAATATCCTCTCTCAACTTCCATTGATAGCACGAGGCCATCTGGAGGATTTGAAAGCCGTCTATCTATACGTCACTTCTCTAGTTTAATTTTGATAGAACAAGGAACTTTCAGGAAAATTTGTTCATTCCTCAGAGATCAGATATTAGCTCCGAGTTACAGAATACACTCCATCTATCAAATAAACATTGAACTTTCTCACATTGAAACTTCTGCTTCTCGAATAAATCATCGAAACCTACTTCTGCAGATACCTTACTGCGCTGATAAGAGGAAAATTATATGAAATGGCTCATCAATGGCGAACTCTCTCAGCGGTTACACAAAATTGAACCTTTGAGTCAACAGTTTGGGTAAAAAATGTTACAAAAGTGAAATTGTACTGGGATCAGATTAAGGCATCTCCTGATTGTACAACTAAAAGTTGCGCCATCTGTCGGAATAAATATCAACTTATTGTTGATTTTTTAATGGTATTTGACCAATTCTGGAATAACTGAAATGATCAGTTGATATTTATACCAACATATGGCACAAGTCATCAGAAACTTTTACTTCCACGATTAAGAGATTCCTTGTTTTCTTAGTTTAGTTTGTGTCATAACTGAGCAAAGCCCCTCGTTCTATCAACATAAATTCATATATTGAATGTCTATATGAGACACTCGACCCTCCTGCGATCTCAATCGTATTTATAGCAGAAGCTGCCCCAGAAAGGAATCCCAGTTCTGAGATATAAAGAGGATTTCAGAAATTGGAAATGTCTTCCACCCACCTCCGCACTTGATGCCGCGACAAATGTCCCCGAGCTAAATATGTCAAACCTTCGGTCGTCATCTCTGACACACATCTCTGGGCGGGAATTATGCACGTGAGGGCCTGTCTTGTACACGGCCATTCTGTGTGACACCGACAGTCTCCTTGCCGTTCCACCAGAGTGTCTTCACTGTCATCTCGTATCTGATTTAATTTGCATAAACGATAAACTGGGTATCTCGCTCAACAAATGCCCATTTTATGAAAAAATCTGGATTAAAAAGCAGACAATATACTAATTGTAACGCGGTGTGTTAGATTATATTTACACCTTGGCTCACTATAGGCACCAATATATAGATACACGTATGCATATATATTGTGTATATGTATATATGTTTGTTATAAATAAGGTACAATCATAAAACTATATATTTTAACGCCTTGCCAAATGTTTCAATTTTTATTTGTTCCTGACGAGGACAAAAGATTTTTGTCGGAAACTCGAGAAAATAAAAAAGATTTACGGACCGAGGTGTCTCTTAATTCTAAGAAATAAAACTAGGGATCGGACATTTCTGTAATGGCAGAAATATTGGAGGTTTTGCCCCGTCACTCTGGGATCTGTCAAATCTACACGCATGCGCCATTTTCTACATTTTGTGTTTCTCCAACTTTACTAGATATTACGGGTTGGTTGGTCCATCAAATTTCATAATTTATGTTTATCAATTTTTTACAAACCACACAATATATTTAAGAAAAAAATAGAGACTAAAGAGTTGCAACTATTTTATTACCAATTTTATACAGGATAGCTTTATTTATTTCTCCTGACGAAGGCAAAAGATTTTTGTCGAAACGTTGAGAAAATAAAAAACTCCAACTGGCCGAAGTGTCTATTTTTTTATAGAAAAGAATATTATAGAGTTCAAAAATAAAAATAAATCTATGTTAATAAATGATTATTCTACAAAAGTATATTATAATGGATAAAATATAGGAAAATATAACATATAGAATAAATGTTGAATATAGGGCAATCCATTTTTTATAATTAAAATAGGGACATATTTTGGATCAAAAAATGTATTAAAATTCAATATTTCGACGAGGCTGTCCGCCTATCTTCTTCTCGGAAAAATTCAAACACCTTGTAAGCTTATTATCCGCGTGATGCGCGCACGAGAAGTGTTGTTTTCTATAACATATGTTGGTGTGACTAGACCATTTAATTTTGAAATATTGAAATTTAATAAATATTTTGATCCAAAATATTCCCCCATGTTAATATAATATGTGAAAAAAATAAGATAAAAAATAAAAAGGCCAGATGTTTATATTAAAAACAAAAAAAGGCATATCCTGACCGCTCATATAGGCATTTAAATGACAGCGCGCCATCTAGTGGACTAAAAACCAACTAAACGCTGATTTAACTTGTCCCATGATATTTGTCCAATACATTTTCTTGATAAATGAAGAAAAGTTGGCTTTTGCTCATTCAGCGGCCAGGATATGCCTTTGTTGTTTTTAATAGAATAATAAAACTATACGCGTATATATATTTATGTTAAATGATGCACAATGAAGATCTTGTATATATACTCCCACAGCGGGAAAGACTCCGCCACCGATGGACTGCGAGAGTTCTTTCTCACAGAGTGGGCAAGTCGATGTGATGGCTGGTATTGCTCACCTAAAGCCCAAGATTGTAGATGGTTGTCATTGCCCCGGGATGGAGGCCATGTGGCGGGGATGAAGAAGTCTTTATAAGATTGGGGCTGTTGGAGATAATGACAAATGGGACGTATGTTGAGACGAAGTATATTGAAGCTTTGGAGAAAAAGTTAAATGAACCGCAGGAGAGAAGAACTTGGATGACGGACTGGATATGGTTCCTGAATAAAACTCTGAGATTAATTTGTTTTTGGATAGAGAGAGAGAGAGAGAGAGAGAGACAGGATGAGACAAGAAAAATAATTTTAATCAAAAAATAAAAAATATATTGAAAAGAAGAAAATTTTAATTTTATTTTATATATAACGTACGTATAAAAGATTCAATCCAAAGTTGAGGGAGAGGAAGGTATTCAGTTAAAGGGAGAGGTTTCACTTTTGGTACTTTTATAATATTGATGGAAATTTTTGCCGGGAGGAAAATAGTCTATTAAAATAAAGGTCGCCTCTCCCGTCAAAATAGACGCTAAAACTAGACCCCATCTATTGACCCTCTCCGCAAGCTAGAGGACTCAAGTCGGTGACACAACACCAGCTTTGACAAACTGAGAAGTGTCCACTTGGAGACCGTGGATTCGGGATAATGGACCTTGTCAGTCTAGGTCGGGCTTTATTCCATGAGATCCACACGGGATCTAATGGAATATTCACAATCTGCCAAATGGTTGAATAAGATAAATAATATCATAAATATATAAATTGAATTATAATAAAATATAACGGGGAAACATTATCCATTATCTATGAAGAAAAACATGGCTTAAAATATTCATTTGTGTGTTGTGGTATTGTGAGCTATTAATCGTGAAGATAGAGGCTGCCTGGCCGGTGGCATTCATATTTCTTGAAAAAAGATACTTCGGCCAGTATAAATCTTTTTATTACCTCGACGTTTCGACAAAAAGCTTTTGTCCTCGTCAGGAGCAAACAAAAATTAAAACATATAGCAAGGCGTTAAAAATTATTCTAAGGCTCTAAGGGCGTCCTATGAGCTATTAAGTTGAAATTATATATAGACAACAAAATTTAAAATGAGAGAGAAAGGGATAAATAATCCTTTGGAACAATTGTAAAACGACTGACGAGTTTTCGAACCTGATTTGCATAAAAGAAGCCTAGTGACCGAATAGAGAGATGGGATATTTAGGGATTACACGGGATAACCCATTGTATTCTTAATGATGACAGTTGGTTTTACAACTCTGCTCCTCAATGAATGATCAGTGTTGCCCAATGGTTTTCCCGCCAGGGTTGCCTAATCTCTGCAGGGGGCGAGGAGAGTTTAAAACGGCGGTGGCGGCCGCAGCTCGGCACAATCCCTCGTCTGCTTCTCCAGGTGGGTCAGCCTCCAGCAGCTCTGTCTTGGATAGGTTCTCTTCGTTTTGTGATTAGGAGAAGAGTTCAATAGATTTTCTGATAATTTTTTGTATGAAATATTCAAATTTAAAAAGTAAGATATCGGATATGGACAATAGACTCTCGGCGCAATCAATTCCAGAATTTTTAGTTAAAGTGTTGTTGGATACCTTTATCTATATTTTAGAAAAGCTTTAGTATCAAATATTAATATAAGGCTATTTCCTATAATATATATATATAAAAGCCATATATATAAAACTATATATGTTCTTAACTAAGCATATATATATATATATAGAAGAATTTAAATAGGAGTTATATTATAGGTAAATGAAGAAAGTTTTTTTTTTGTAATTTCGTTTTTATTATTTTTACTAGAATTTTCCAACAATTCTGGGGGTTACTGAAAAACACAAGGCGCCGCAACTCTTTTAAAATAAAAATAAACAGAGTTGAGGCGTTTCATGTTTTTCTGCAATTTGTCGAAATGTGATAATGAATATTGTGTTGTAAAACTATGGAACTATAGAGAAATATATTTACATACAATGTCTTATTTATTATACTTTATCTCCGCATTTAGTGAATAGTTCTGTTAGAACTTATAAAGTTGTCGTTTAATCAGAAATTTATATATGTGACATTAGCTCAAAATTTGTAAAAATATTTCTTTAAAAAACAGATCCATCAGCTGATAACGAAAATTTGCCCCGTTTTAAATTAGAATAAAAATCCCGCGAAACTAGGATGTAAGACCTATTAGAACTGTGTTATATTTTCACTTTTTCAGAATTATTATTATATTATAAAATTAAAAATAAGACCTTATATTTATTAAATAAAAAGGTTATAAAATAACGCTGAAATATATTGGAATAAAATTTTCACTTTAACATCATTATAAGATTTATTAGGAATACATTATGTTAAATATGACTTTTATTGAGTATTATAAATATAATATAATATATTTATGCAGAAGATGAGTAACTACATTTTAAGTATAAAATATTCATTAAAATTTGACCACAAATTGCTTTATTATGGTTAAAAAAAAAAAGTAAAACCGCACGCACATTTAGCACTGTGTCAAATTCTATTTTTAAACACAATTTTTTTCATTCGATAAAAGCATTAGGTAAATGTTATTAGCGCCATGGCATAAACCATGTAGCCTAAAGTAGTCGTTAACATTTGATAACAGACGTGCAAAGTTCACCAACCCAGATACTTTTCCTTAAGGAGCAAACAAACATAAGGAGGTTTCATTGTCAAGACCTTCCTTTGAATGGATACGGAATTAGAGGGCAAAAAGTATCTTTCTGTAATTTATATTTGTGCTTTACAACCTGAGAGTGAAAGTCAATATCTCTTGCCTATTTTAAGTACTTTCGTGTGTTTCTAAATATTCCATTTATATTCTATAAATAGAATGTTTCCTATTCTGAATAGGGAGGAGAATATTTAACGTATTCACAGAGAACAATGTTATTGAGGAAGAATACATTTCCCTTCCCTATTTGGGGGCCTTTTAAGATTCTATTGGCCACACGAAAATATATCTCTGAATATATTGTCACATCATCATCTGACATGATCATTAAGCAATTCTACTTTCTGATTTTTTTAAAGATAATATTTTCATATAATAGTTCGTTTTAATGTTATATATATTTTTTACGACAGTAAAAAAATATTTAAATATATTTCAAAAAAATTTTAGAATTAGAATTATATATATCGAGTTATAAAAAAATATTTTTCTAAAAATATTAAACTAGAATTTCTGGTGTTAATAAATATTTACTTTTTTTATCTGTGAAATATAATAATAATAAATTTGTATATTGTGATTATATGTGAGTTGATAAAATATCGTCAGTTTAAATATTTATCAAAACATTCTAAAATAATACCAAAGAAAAGGAGGGGGGGGGGGGGGGGGGGCACTCAGGAAAAAGTAAAACGGAAAAACAATAAATGAAAGTTGTGGAAGCAGACGACGCCCAGTAGTTTCCCGCTCAAAGTGGGGCGATCAGACGACCAAGCTGACCTAGCGGCACGTGTCCTGCTCGCGGGCATGTGCTCTTGAAACCTGTCGTCTGTACTATTTACTGGTCGCTCACTCTGGCAGTCTATCAATCAATCGTTTGGCGCATTCAAACAAACGATTCTAGGGAAAACGTTGTGGTATGATAGGCTTGACTTGTTTATTAAGAAAGAGGCATCTTCTGATCGTGAAACTAAAAGTTCAAGAGATGTCTTTTTCTGAATTTATCCATCCCAGTACAATATCATTTTTGTAATTTTTTTTTCGCATAAATGTTTCTTGATATATTAAACAAAAATGAATTTCAAACAATCATTTTATGGCTGAAAAGGCATCTTCGATTTACTTGATTGAGAATGTTTTGGGTTATGAAGAAAGAACGGTCAATTTACAAAATAAAAAAAAAATCGTAGAATATATATATCGAATATTTTCATTATTTTACATCAACTAACCTTTATAAATACGTTGCTGTACTTTGATAATGGTTAGCATTCTATAAATGGAAATTTTGTTAGTTTACATACACATATTTGATCCAATGTATGTTATATATAAAGCTATACCTTTTGGCTGTTTTATTTTCAAAATAAAACAATCTAACTATATAATACTGAAATTTTTCCTAAAATACTTTCAATTGAGAAGTCTAGTTCTGCAATTCTCTCATTGACATTTCTACTTACTGCTGTTGACAGTAGAAGCCGTCCTGTCTCGAAAGCAAGTCAGTTTTATCAATGAAGAAATGGATCTTTGCATCGCCCTTTACTATGTAAATAATAGCGCCAAGTGTTCAGTATTGAACACAAATTGCACCCACTTTTGTTCCAATTAATTCATTCTTTTGTTCTTCTTCATTTTCTTTGCACTTGAGCAGGTCCAGGTCTCCAGTGACTTCTCTATCTTGAGTTCTTGTCTTTATTTCTTCATAACTTCCCATCAGTTCAATTCTTTCTAACGTTCTCCTCCCAATCAGTTTACCCTCCAGTGTATTTCAGGACATCAATGGGTCCAAATTTAGGCTCCAATGTTGTCTAAGCAGTTTATCCCTAGAGGGTGAAGGGTAGAGAGTCAATAAGTTTATCGAATTTTCCACTTGACGCAGAGGTTCCCACACCACACCCACCATATAGAGAGAGAAATCTCCGGACGAAATGGCCCCACTGAGGAAGGGCAGGGATGGCCTGGTTAGTGACCTCTCGGCCGTACTTTCCCTCTTGGCGGGGGATGTTTGCAGTCAGCCAAGAAAGGATTTACTTACTCTTCCTTATGTGTTTTATCATCGACTTGTTGGGGAAATTTTAAAATGGTCGTTTTTATGCAAATTTCTGGGAATGAGAGAGGTGAACCCTCATCGGTAACTAGGAAGCCATTAATTTGTGGCAGCGCCGATTCTGGCAATATTCTCGGGTTTCTGGGACAGATTTAAATGTTTCCTCGCCGTTCGGCATGCAAATTGAAACTTAAGTTATTTGGATTTATTAGTTCAGAAGTGTCGGTATTGTAGATAAGGTAGTCTGCTGTCATACACATAACTGAAAACATTATTCAGAACGCCGAAATCCTAACTTTTTTTTTCTAAAAAATATGGCAACGTGCATTTTTACACAGATTTGTTTTTATAGCTTTTTGCCACTATCTGATGGAATATCCGTCCAACTCTTAGTTGATGATGTGTCTCAAAAGTTTTATGGTTTTACCTGGATTGTCTAAAAGATCCTTGCTATGTTGAGGACTTTGTGCTTTTTGTGTCGATGTTGGCTGTACACTTGATTACCTAGCTTTTGTGAAAGGATTTATGCACCAGGAAAAGCATCAGTTACTTCCACTCAGGATTTCCTGGGAATTGGACAGATCATGTTTGGCCGCTACGTGAGGCTAACTAGAACTGCTTGTCCAGTCACCATGTCTATCGTCACCCGTCTCCTCTTCGCCTTCCTGCTGGCCTCCCCCATGTTCCTGGAGCCCGTGGAGTCCAAGATCCTGTTGAAGAAGCTCCTGGCGGCCGGACTGGTGGCCAAGGCCCTGCACAAGAAGACAGTCATCCTGCCCGTGCCCCTGCCCGTGCCCATCCCCATCATCAAGAAGCAGGAGCACATCGTCCACTACCCGTGAGTCCTTCCCATCCAGCCTTCCCAGCTAGATGCCATAAATTTCGAGCGATCGTCCTTTACCTGAAGTTCTTCTTCAATACCTCAGTAGAATTTTATTTATCATTTGAAGATTCCTCAATCAAAGTGATTAATCCAACGTCACAGTCTGGTAACTTGGTTTCTCTCTCCAGTTGGTCCACCAATGTAGTGCGACAGCGTCCCTTTGGTTCTCTAGAAGCATCCTTTATTCAATCCTTGTCTCAGCACGTGGCCTAGCCACAAATCACTTTTTTTATATATATAACAATGAGACATCTGTTTTCTCCCGCTAGTACTTCCTCATATGTGACATGTACATTCTACGGTATTTTCAACAAGAGCACAGTAGCCGTGTAGTTAAACATGCTCGGCGATCCGTGTAAGCGTCCAGCTCCACTGTGCGGGGCCTATAAGAGCTGTGCCAATCACAACTGGAAACTCCGCCAATTACGACAGGAAACAGTCCAATTGGGAAACCAACGCTCTAATCCCCGAGCTTACAAATCCACAAACAGCCATTTTTATTTTTACCTTCAGAAACTCCGTGTTTGGTCAGATGGGATTGGCCTCAATCTCTCCAGCGGGCGGTCGGTTATATCGGGATGGACCATCCGCCATTATTGGCTCGGACTTCTATGAATGTCGTGTTGGTTTAATCCGGGATCTTAGTTCTGGACTTCTCTGAATGTCGTGTTGGTTTAATCCGGGATCATAGTTCTGGACTTCTCTGAATGTCGTGTTGGTTTAATCCGGGATATTAGTTCTGGACTTCTGTGGAATCCTGACTCCTGTTGATGCGTGTACCTAGACTTCTTCCCTTTAACTGTTAGAGTGTAGATAACGTAGATGTCCCTGTGTGTGCCCCAGCATCCACCACCACCACAACACCGCCGTCGTCTACGAGAAGCCTTACTACGGGAACGAGTACGGCAGCGAGTACAACGGTTACAACAACTACAACAGCTACAATGGCTACAATAACTACAACAGCTACAACGGCTACAACAGCTACAATGGCTACAACGGAGAATACTGAGGGACGACAGCCTGCCCTCTCTGTACATAGCAGCCTCACCTGTACACTTGTGCCATAGGATCAATAAACAGATTGTATATTTGCACCCACACCCCCGCCTGACGTCATGTGAGTTGTACACAGCCGCTTCAACAGAGACTGAAATATCAGAAGTGTTTACCCAACAAATACGGCTTCCTTCTTAATATCCATCCTCCTATAATGAACGACATCTTGGATGTTCCAGGTTGGATTCTCGATAGACAATGCCAGGAGACCAGAAATTCTAAGCCTTAAATCTAACATTGTAAATCCTATTTATTCAACTCGATGCTAATTCACGTGAATACAACAATACACGTAGTTCCGCTAGACGGAATTGACATAGCAACACTCCAGGCACAGTTGGCAGATATTGTCGGCGACCCAACACCAGCTTTGGCAAACTGAGAAGCGTCCACTTGGAGACCATGGTTTCGGGCTAATAGCCCTCCTCAGTCCAAGTCGGGCTTTATTCCATGAGATCCACAATGAAATCTTCACAATCTGCCAAAGAGGTGTTTAGCTGGCAGAGTAGATAGGCCAAATCTATGGTCAAAATATAGATGGAAATTTTGCCGGGAGGAAATTGATCTATAAGAGCAAAGTCCGCCTCTCCCGTCAAAATATATTAGACGCCATCTATTACATTCATAATTTCAATTGGAATCTATTAATACGATTTAATACATTTTGGCAATATGTTCCTTATGATATTTATATTATATAAAAATATATCTACAGACCTTACTGCGCGCAGTGTTATAAATTATTAGATGAGAGTTCATCATCACTGCAGTAAAGTCTGTAGAGATATGTAATGATAAATATCATATGTGTGAAACATATTGTCAGAAATAATTAGTATTAAAAATTATATATTTACATATATCTTCAGGCTAATGAAATTCCAAGCTTTTAAAGATTATATAATAGGAAATTCGTGGCAGCTTTATTTCAGTAATAGATGTTCTGTTGGTTTGTCTCCTAACAGGATGAAGTTTTAAATACCAGACCCCTCGTTCAGTAGCTGATAGTGAGTTCTTATATTTCTATATAAGCTCTCTCTATATATATTCAAATGCATTTTTCTAAATTATTGTTAAATACTCAATCTGGTCATTTATAGTACACACAATGTTTATTTCTTGAGAAGCCTACAGCCTGCAACACGCTAACGAGAGTCAACAGACCGAAACATGTATGTGGTTGGCTTTTCTTGATTTGTCAAGATATGGATTGGCCAAATATTATGGAATAACCTAAAAATCACTAGATGGCGCTCTGCCATCTAAATGCTCATGTGAATGGGCAAAATATGCTTATTTTATTTTTAATATTACCACCCGACTTTTTTCTATATTTTTTGTTACTTTTTCACACACAGTGATCAATACCGAGGTGCATTTTTGATTAAATTCAAAATACGCCTTGTTATTAATAATATATTTAACCTATATATTGCGTTGTATACCTCACCACACTAAACGATCAATATTATTAAATACCAGCTTCAAGAATACAACAATCAAAAAGGAATTTAAAATTCTTCTCATATTCATCTTTCAACTCTATAAAAGATATAAATTACTTAGAGGAAAGTTTTAAAATATTCTGTAAGGTAAAAAAGACGCATTCAACTTGCTCCTACAGTTATGATGAAAGCATTATATGAAAGTATATTCCTATTTGGTTCATGGAACAAGATATTTTATAAATCTATTGATGAAATCCATGGTAAGTGGTGTGATTTAGTAGCGATTTTCTGGTTTATAATATTCCGATATGGAGAAGGTTTCTTCAGGAACACTGGCACGCAGAATGGCACCCAAATATAATTCTCGAGTACACGATGTAGTTTTAAATCTCTCAGTAAAGTTTTCTTGAATTTAGCATGAATGGCCGGGAAACATGAGAGCATTTGTATAAAGTTAAAAATAACAGCGCTTTATCAAAGTTGTCTTCTTAATTGTTGAGAGATTTTACACTCAACCACAGTTCCGGTTCAAATTTATTGGGTGCCGCTTACCAAGAGCAACATAGTTCATATAAATGCAAAATATATATACACCTATCCCCCGATTTACACGGTACTTGTTTTACACGTTTTCGCTTTTACACGGTTTTCCAAATAAGTTTTTTTTTTATCGCACTATACTAAATGCTACTGTGATTGAACACATGCGCTGTGTACACATCTCACGAGGAATCCCGAGCTTATGTGCCGACTACATATTTTAACCTGTCAATGCATTTTATTTTTATTTCTGTGTACACCTATCCCCCGATTTACACGTTTTTCTCAGGAACGTATCTACCGTGTAAATCGGGGGATAGGTGTATTATATATTATTATTATTAATTTTAAAATGAATACAATAAATAAAATAGAATATTAAAAAATTGTATAATATATATATTGTATAATTTTTAAAATATTCTTTTTTATTCATTATTAACTATAAATATTTTTGACCATTATTTTTAGAATGCCTTTGTCGTCATTTAAATTAATTTGTTTTTCTTCTAGAGAGAGAGAGTTATTTCTTTAAAACATTGTAAATATTGTAAATAATTATCCTCATTTTTATCAATCACAATAATATAAATGAACTTAATAATTTCTATATTAACTGTGACATATTTTGTTTATTATACGCAAGACAAGCAATTAACTACTTGATAAGAAATATTTACAATTTTTTACCAAACGACCGGTAAGAAATCTTCCTAAAAATCAATTCCTTTTAACAAATATCGTAACATATATATAAATATATATTTATATTAATATAATATATAATAATAATAATAAATAATACGAATATATATATATATTTGATATATTTAGTGTATATTTGAAAATAGTTTAAATTTCCAATAACAGATGGCGCGCATATACATGTTTATATCAGCTAATATTTCCAATCTGTAGACAATTTTTTATTTGACAATTAAAATAATTTTACTAACATCTTGTCAATACATACAAAGTGCACAGTCTGCACTATTAAAAAAAAAGATAATATGGATTATATTAGTATAAAGAAAATAAAGTCTCCAGGGCCAAGTTTCTTGTTCAAAATTATTTTTATTCCCAAGCTTTCGGACTTGGCAGTCCTTCCACAGGAGTATCACAGCAACAATTCGATGGCATATATATTACATAATATATATACACATTTTTTTGCATACTTATAAAGTTTTAACAAAGATAATAATAATAGATAGATATTTATATATTAGATTACGTAATAGATTGTTTATATATTTAACTATATTTTACATATTTTAAATCTAAGGCTTAGCGTTTGTTAATATTGTTTCATATATTTCTGATATTTCTATGCACCTATTTATGCTGTTTTGTTGTTTGGTTATTATAGATTCTATTAAAAGTCTTTGGTATTTACTGTGAATATTGTCGTAATGTACTATGGGTTGGGATAAGTTAAATGTGTGGCCTGTTTCTTCTATATGTTGAACTATTAAAGATCTTGGGTCACTCTATTGATGATATTCCTATTATATTCGGTTATTCTATTATAAACTTTTCTTCCAGTCTCTCCTACATATTTCGAATTACAGTTATTACATGAAATGGAGTATATTGCTTCTTTTCTTTTGATTGGAATGTTGGGTTGGTTCTTTGTCAATGGGTTTCTTATCATATTACCTAAATTTGGAGAATTATTGTACATAGTTTTGATTCCATAATTTCTAAGTGTTCTAGCTATGGAAACTGACTGTGGGGAATATGGGATGATACATAGTGCTTTATAAATTTCTGCTTTTTGAGTTATTGATTTGGTGTTTTCTGCAGTCTGATAAAAATGTCGCAGGATGAAGGATTTTGGGTAACCTGATGATAATAGGTTTTTAATAATGTTTTGTGTTTCTTCTGTTTTTAATTGAGGTGAAGAACAATGTGTGAATACTCTTTTAGATAATGTTTTTATAGTATTGATCTTATGGCTAAGAGGACAGAATGAAGAATATTTAATGTAGTTTGGGATAAAGGATGGCTTATAATAAACACCTGTATTTAATTTATCTTCTAACCTTATGATTTTAATATCTAAAAAGGAGAGGATACCGTTATTCTCTTTTTCTACTGTAAAATTAATATTTGTATGGTAACTATTCAAGGAGGCTAGGATATGGGAAAGCTGGCTGTCTGTACATATGCAAAAAATATCATTTATATATCTTCTATATATAATAATGTCTTCAGGATATAGAGATGTGATCCACGTGTCTATAGCACGCATAACTATTTCAGCTATGGGGGATGATAGCGGGCTTCCCATGGGGGAACCTTTAACCTGTTTATATGTCTTCGAGTTAAATGAAAATAAGTTTATTTTTAAACATAACGATATTAAATCAATAATGTTTTCAATGCTTAAGGTACCTATGTTATTTTCAATTTAAAATGTTCTAGTATTATCTATGATTAATTCATTGGGGAGAGAGACTGGGGTAAAGTGCCTCTACATCAAACGAAACTAATACGTAGTTATTGTGAATTTTAAGGTTAAGTATATCATTTATAAAGTTCGGTATTTTAGAAATTGACAATGGAAAAGACTTACTATTGATTATAGGCCGTAGAAAAGCTGTTAAAAATTTGGCTATTGGAGATAAAGGCAAGTGATGGAAAGCTACTATTGGTCTTAGTGGGAAGTTTTCTTTGTGTATCTTTGGTTTGCCGTAAATGTAACTATTGTTTTCCATATTCGAAAGAAATAAAGTGTGTTCATCTTTTGAGATATGCCTGCTTTTTAATAGTCTGTTCAATTCTTTTTTAAAATGTATATATAATTTTTTCTTATCTATTTCATTGATAGGTTTAAATGTGGTCTGATCTTCTAAAATTTCATCCATTTTTCTGCAATAGTCTGTCCGGTCCATGATTACTGTCATTCCGCCTTTATCTACCTGTGTAAATATCAAATCTTTTTTGTTTTTGAGGTTTTGGATATTTTTTCTTTCGTGTGGATTATGCAGAGGAAGGTTACTTGGCGTTTTTAGAATACTGGTTATCTTGTGTCTAATTTCACTTTTATCTTGGTTCTTCAGTTTTGTTATGGCTATTTCTACTCCACTGATAATTTTTATAGGGTCTGGTTTTCCTATTATTCTGTGTTTTAAACCGTTTGATAGTATATTTATTTCATCTGTGGTGAGATTTGATTGGGATAGGTTAATAACTGTAGAATATTTCTTGACTCTTATTAATGTTGGTACATGGTATTTTTTAGCCCAATATTCCAGCTTTTTGTTATGCTTCTTTTCTATTGTAGTTTTTAAATGAGATATTCTTAGGTTGATCTTTATGATTAAATCATTTAAAGTTGATCCAAAATCAGATAATGATAATAAACATATTAAATCTTTAATGGTTTTAGTTAAAATTCTTATATTAGAGAAACATCCTTGGGTTCTTGCTCTCAACAGCTTTAGTTGCGTATCTTTTATCAGTTTGACAGAAAAGTGGTTCTTTACAGGATCTTTTATTCTTAAAGATGGTGGGATGAAGTTTTCTTCTTCACATAACTTATTGAATTTTAGATGGAGTTTCCATTTTACTAGTTGTAATAACTTCTTTATCAACCTCTTCTGATAATATTCAATGTTTTCCGGCGTGATATTCATACTTTAACTCTTGATTATATATGAACGTTCTTCCCTGATTTATATTAGTATAAAGAAAATAAAGTCTCCAGGGCCAATTTTCTTGTTCAAAATTATTTTTATTCCCAAGCTTTCGGACTTGGCAGTCCTTCCACAGGAGTATCACAGCAACAATTCGATGGCATATATATTACATAATATATATACACATTTTTTTGCATACTTATAAAGTTTTAACAAAGATAATAATAATAGATAGATATTTATATATTAGATTACGTAATAGATTGTTTATATATTTAACTATATTTTACATATTTTAAATCTAAGGCTTAGCGTTTGTTAATATTGTTTCATATATTTCTGATATTTCTATGCACCTATTTATGCTGTTTTGTTGTTTGGTTATTATAGATTCTATTAAAAGTCTTTGGTATTTACTGTGAATATTGTCGTAATGTACTATGGGTTGGGATAAGTTAAATGTGTGGCCTGTTTCTTCTATATGTTGAACTATTAAAGATCTTGGGTCACTCTATTGATGATATTCCTATTATATTCGGTTATTCTATTATAAACTTTTCTTCCAGTCTCTCCTACATATTTCGAATTACAGTTATTACATGAAATGGAGTATATTGCTTCTTTTCTATTGATTGGAATTATATTAAATATGTACAATGAATGTAGAATGTAAATTCACTCTATAACGAAAAAATCGACGCACCAAGAAGGAGCTATCCGATTGGGGCAAAAATTAGTGTAAGTGAAGAACATGTATAGGGGAAACGATTAAAATTTCAGAATAAATAATTGTTTTATCCCAAAGTTGTTGATCGTCACAAATTGAGAAAGTCGATATATCTGTACCATCTGCTGCTTGTTTATTTCCGTAATCTGGGGAATTATCCGGCTAGATGCTTGACATAATCTGGTTAAATGAATGATCTTTTTAATTTTTTGTTTAAATTGGTATCTAAAATTTAAGTTCGTCTGCAGTTACTTTTTCTTTTCAGATTTTTGATAATTTTTGTTTTGAAGTTAACGTTCAGAAAATTTCAACGCTAATTGTTCATGTGTATTAAGCTGTTCAAATTTGAGATCACTTTTTGATAATTTCATTTCTTACAAAGTTGTTTTTTTAATAACCTTTTCTCAAAGGTTTCCATTTTACGTATGCTTTCTTATCTGTGATAACCATTGTGTATGTAAGAGTTATTGCTGTGGACATAACGTTCAATCGCATGTCAATTTAAATTGGTGGTTAGTTAAAAGGACGACCAATATTTGCTGAGTTAGTTCTGTTGTATTTTTGGAAGGCCAGGTGTTGATCCAGGGTTAGTCCTAGGTTTCGGACACTCTCCTTTTAACAAAAAGGCATCTCCTGATCGTGCAACTTAAAGTTGCTGCTTGTTTGCGCCATCTGTCGGAAGAAATATCAACTATTTGTTGATTTTTAATTATTCCAGAATTGACCAATTACCTATTCTTAAAGAAAGAGTGTTTAGCTAATTCTGGAATAAATTTTTAAATCAACGATTAGTTGATAGTGTGTGTTATTCCGGCAGATGGCGCAAACCATCAACAACTTTTAGTTGAACGATCATTAGATGCCTTTTTCTTAACTCATCCACCTGATCCCAATACAATTTTGTACATTTTTTCACTGTCTTTTTATTTGAAAGGGTCGTCAATAAAATAATTCTTTTCCAAGTTCTATTTTTGTTCATATTGGGTGGGAAAAAGATATCGCTTCAATGTTTTTTTTTCTCCATTTTAAACACCAAATCTATAAATAAAAAAGCCCTCATTCAGTTTAGGATAAAATGATCCTGTCGCATGGACACAGAAGCCAGGATGTCATTGGCAAAAAGATGTAATGAGGGTTTATTAGAAAAAAAAACGGAAACCTTTCAAGAGGGAGAAGTTAAAGTCTTAAGGTCAAAATATGTCAACTGAGACTAGCTTCAGTATCGGTATAAAAGGAAAACAGCAAAATGCAATATAACAGCGGTATGGTAGATTAACCGCTGGAAGGGTTCACCACAGATGAGCCAGGCCCTCCAATTAATTTATAATTGAAGTAAGGGCAGTAGAAATTTGTTTTATTTTAAAAATGAATCATACGCGTCTAAAATCGTTCCATTCTTATATAAAAATGTTCTGTTAGCTTCAAACAGTGTTGCCAAACACACCCAATATTCAGCCAATCGTGTCAGCCGAACTTCTATATTGACAAGGACGTCATGGTGCGCCAACAGAACGTGCAAATCAACACTTTCTCCCGGACCGTAACATGACATGTGGGTCACGTGTTACCCTTGCTGTTAGCACATTGTTTGACACTGTATTGTGCCATGTGTCACCTGGTACCACGCGAGGAGTACACTCATGGACAAAACTTAAAGAATTTGAAAGTTTTTAAAGTCGTCTATTGAGAAGTGAAATTTGGATTAGAGTGGAGATTGTTAAAATAGTCATAAACATTCTGTTCACACTTGGTTATCTCGTGTGTCTTCAATAAAGGTCACTGTAATATCTTTCAGATTTATTGTCTCAATCCCGATATACATGCTAAAAGGTAAACTTCCTCAAGTTTTGTCCATGAGTGTATTGTCTCAATCCCGATATACATGCTAAAAGGTAAACTTCCTCAGGTTTTGTCCATGAGTGTATACACTTATATGGTTCTAGATGGCGTATATTTGCTGTGCACACCTTGCTGATCCATCAGCCTGATGTATCACGACGGCGTGAGAGAGAGGAAGCTTGCCTCATAAATAATAGAAAGTCTTTCTTTACAAACATTATGTCGTTCTGTAGCCCTATAGCTGTTAGCAAAACAAACCTGCCAGCATTGGAATACTCATATATTCTATTACATTACATTCATGGACAAAACCTAAGGAAATTGTACCTTTTAGCATGTATATCGGGATTCAGACAATAACTCTAAAAGATTTTACAGTGACCTTTATTGAAGACGCACGAGATAAACAAGTGTAAACAAAAATGCCTCTCTTACATAAAAAAACAGAGGACCGGCGACATCAAAGACATTCCACTTCCTTAAGTTTTGTCTATGAGTTTAGACGACATTCTTATACAATTCCATTCATCGTCACTCAATTTGTCACATCACACGGTCCAGCACTACTTACATAACAGTGGTCTATCAGAAACACCAAATTGTTCCTGCGGAGAAACTGAACAAACCACTTTATCTACGACTGTCCGAACTTTGTAGAAGTGAGACGTCGATTGTTCCCTGATCTAAATGATTTAACTCTCTTACATCAACCGCTTTGTTTATATCAACTCTGTCGTTTGATACATGTAAATATGTAAATATTTATTCCTAGGTTTTAATTTGTTTCCTCTGTGATAGGTACAAATATAATACTTCAATGTGGTGTCTTGTGTTGGATATATATAATAAATATTCTTCAATATTAGACAAAAGTTTAAACGATTTTTGGCGCGTAGGTTTCTTTTTAAAAATAAACAAATTTCTACTGCCCTTACTGAGATTATAAAATAATGGGAGGGGTTGGCTCATCAGTGGTGAACTCTCCCAGCGGCTTCGCGCCAGTTTAATCCACCATACCGCTGTAATATTGCACATTGGGCTGTTTTCCTTTTATACTGAAGCTGACCTCTTGGAAAAGGTATTTTAAATGAACTATGGACATAATCTTAGAGGGGAAAGTATAAATACATATAAATTTATAACAGGCATTGCTCGTCCGAAAATAGCACACATTTGAGTATTTTTAAAAATATATCTAAAACATAATATATTATATGCAACGGTTTGGCAGATTAAACTGGCGAAACCGCTGGGAGGGTTTACTACTGATGAGCCAGGCCCTCACATTATTTTATGATTTCAGTAAATAGAGTAGAAATTTGTTTTATTTCCAAAAGAATCATACGCGTCAAAAATAGTTAAAATTTCATCTAACAGATGGCGGGCATCACATCACCTTAATACTTGGCCACGTACTTTGGTTTATCTCGTTAGTTTTGTTTATCTTTTGATAAACTTTTTGCAGAATTCGCACGAGCACCTGGAGTGATAAGCAAGCTCCAATCCAACTTTACCAAACCCCTCCAAGTAGGTTCTGTGCTCATGTTGGAGCCGGAAATGTCATGTCCCTGATGTCGGCCCCAGAGATGCGGGCCCCGATCTCGCCAATTGCAGGAAGACATCTCAATTTCCAAATGGCGCACAATTAGCCTGTCCGGGGGCGGAACGTGGGACTTCCGCGATGACAAGATATAAGTGGGCGACACCGGGACCTCGGCACTTCTTCCCGGACTCCGAGGTAGGTGTCACAGCTGTACGTGCGTGGATAGAGACAACTGTTAGGATTTTGTAAGTTGTTTTTTCCTAGATTAGTTTATTTATATTTTGACCAGATGACTGGACGGTTTTACATGTATATAAATTGGTTTTTAATGATGTAAATTAGTTAGTCATGAGAGGAAATTAAAAGTGTTAATTTTCTGAGAGGTGTTGTGTTTGACTCTGCTCGATTGTAGACTGGGAAAGAATTGTTTCCTAACAGGTTATGGGCCCAGCAGCACGCTTCCACTGCGCCGTAGAGAGAAATTAGAAGTTTAGGCTAAAGAAGAAAAAGCTAGAAGTTAAAGCTGAAGAAAGTAAAGAAGAAAAAGCTAAAAGGGAAAGCCAAAGAAGAAAAGTTTGTTAGGCTAACTAAGATAGAGAATAGAATTTGATTATAAGAAATTTGAGTGATTTAACGACTGAACTTTGTGCAACGAAGAAGAAGAAAAAGCTTTGAGTTATAATTTTTTGTCAGATTTGCATACCTAGAAATATCAATGGCTGACGAGTTAAGAATACCTAAACTAGATGGGAATAATTATTATACCTGGGCCATAAGAACTAAATCTATTTTGATCCAGAAGGACATATGGGATGCGATTGAGCCTGGCTTTCCTAGGGAAACTTCAGAAAAACAGAAGCGGAAAGATAGTTTGGCATTATCTGTCATATTACTAGCAGTTGAGGATTTATTCCTAGATGATATCGGTGATTGCAAGCGAGCGATTGATGCTTGGCAGATACTGGAGGATATCCACACAAAATATGGCTTGCTGCACATATTACAGTTACTGAGAGAATTTTTCAATATTGTCAAAAGAAATGACGAAGACATGAAGGAATATTTCGCGAGAATAATGGAATGTCATAGAAAATTAGCAAAGTGCCACCATGGATTTGGGGATGGCGAATTAGCTTTGATTATGCTATTGGGATTACCAAAGAGTTACGAGCCGCTGATTCTCAGTTTAGAACAGCAAGAAGAGAAGCTATCTACTAGTGTGGTAAAATCCAAGTTACTTTTAGAAGAAAAAAGACAGAAACAGCGTCAAATTCCTCAAGAAGATCCTAATTGCGCTTTTGCGGTAAGAAGAAAAGAGGATACATGCAAATCACCATGTCAAGAGCGAAAAATATTTGAATATGATCAACCAAGGAATTATCATAATACGTGGACGGAAGGGAAAAGGGAAAATTATAACTACCCGAGGCAGATAAGGTGTTTCAGTTGTGGCAAGTTAGGACACATGGCAAAGAATTGCAGATTTGCCAACTCCTCAAGGAGAATTAGCGAAGGTATCTCCGGGCAGATAAGGTGTTTCAATTGTGGCAGATTAGGGCACATAGCTAGGAATTGCAGATTTGCCAACTCCTCAAGGAGAATTAGCGAAGGTATGCTGAAACAAGGTACGCTAGACCTGACTCATAAGGTCCTATTTGCGAACAACTTTAAAAACAATAATTCGCAGAATATCTGGTTTCTGGACAGTGGAGCTACTGAACATATGACGTCGAACAGACTGAAATTGACGAACACAAAAAGTATTTCAACTTCAGTAGAAATGGCAAACAATGAGAAAATAAAAGTATCAGAGATGGGTGATGTAACAATCAAACTCGGTCACGAATATGGAGGGGAAACCTTGTTCTTGGAAAACGTTTTATACGTTCCTGAGTTAGACGGAAATATTTTGTCTGTTGGAAGGATTGAGGAAAGAGGAAACAAAGTATTATTCCAGAATGGCAAGGCCTCTGTTTTTGGAAGTGATGGCGGGTTAATTTTGAAATCTAATAGAAGAGGAAGAATCTATACAGTGGAAGAACTAAAGAAGGAAGATGAAGGGGAATACCAAAATGAAGCTGCGATCCCAAGAGGATATTCAGGGACTGATGAGGAAACAATATCGGTAGAGAAAGATCTTAATAACTTAGAACGAAAAGAGGATGAAGAGCAGGCCTGTGAAGACGAAGAACTAAGGAGAGAAGACGAAGAGGAAGGCCAGAATGAAACTAGAATCCCAAGATCTTCAAGAATTGCGGCTAGGCAAAAGGAGGATTGTAGATCAGCCTTCCAACAAGGGATAATTGAACATGGGAGCCATCAAGATGAAATGCCGTCATCATACGAGGAGGCGCTTAATATGCCCAAAGCACAAAATCGGCTGAGGTCTATAGAATGTGAAATGGCATCACTTCGGGAACACAGAGTATGGGATGTTGACTTGCCGGGTGGTGTTAAACGAAGACCTAACCAGGATCTTGACCACTCTGGGCCTCCGATGAGGGTATGAAAACAACTTTAAAATGGGGGGGCATTGTTAGGATTTTGTAAGTTGTTTTTTCCTAGATTAGTTTATTTATATTTTGACCAGATGACTGGACGGTTTTACATGTATATAAATTGGTTTTTAATGATGTAAATTAGTTAGTCATGAGAGGAAATTAAAAGTGTTGATTTTCTTAGTGGTGTTTGAGTTTACTCTGCTCGTTTGTAGACTGGGAAAGAATTGGTTCCTAACAACAACCATATCACAACCGGTCCTCACCTCTAGAAATTTAGATAACACAAAGTTGCGGGATTCAAGTACCTCACCCTTTATTGTTCTAATGACTTTTTAAAGGGAGAGAAGCCTATATATTGGTACAGATTAGATATAAACTGATCAGGTACCGAACTATGGTATATACAGGTTGTGTCTATGTCTAAGTTTACCAAAACTGGTGTTTCCTTATCATCACCATTGCAATGTGTACTGGGGTCATACCCCAAAATACATTGTTCTACTGCAGATTTAAAGGGACAGGTGCCATTTTGGTGCATGAATATCATTCTCCCTTTATATTTAATTTAGAAATGTCATTGAAAATATTTTGGTGTGTAAATAAGGGAAAACAAAGAGACGGAATGTTTTGCTATTTTTGTTCCTGGTATGAATTATGCATTTTTCAAATTCGTTTAACATTTTATTCTGTTTAATTTATAATAAAAGAGTAAACGGCTCCACGAGTACGTTGGCTCCACACAACTAGGCTCAAGTAATTTGGCTTAAATTTGACAGACTTAGATTTACTCATGGACAAAACTTAAGGAAGAAGAAGGTCTTTGATGTCGCCGGTCGTCTGTTATTATTATTTTTATTCTTTTTTTTTTTTTAAGGAGGCAGAGTCAAGTTTTGTTCACACTTGGTTATCTCGTGTATCTTCAATAAAGGTCACTGTAATATCTTTCAGAGTTGTCTGAATCCCGATATACATGGTAAAAGGTACAATTTTCTTAAGTTTTGTCCATGAGTGTCCTTTACAGGGAGGTTCTACTGTTCGTTGATATTGGAAACAGTTAAGTTAATTACAAGACGATAACGTGCCATCAGTATATAAGAAATGGAAGCCAAATTTGTCTTGTGCATTTTGTTAATTTTTTGTTTGTAATTCCAAGTAGGTTTGAGATAGAAGTCTGAAATTTGGGATTTATCCTTCTTCTAAGTCGTGAACAATCGCTGGAAAAAACAAGTTCCCGGTAGTTTCAGAGTTGGAATCGCACAACACATACATCACTATAAAAGGAAGATCGAAAAATGCAATATAACAGCGGTATGGTAGATTAAACTGGTGAAACCGCTGGAAGGGTTCACCACTGATGAGCCAGGTCCTCCCATTAATTTTTCCATTGCAGTAAGGACAGTAGAAATTGTTTATTTTTAAAAAGAATCTTACGTGTCTATAATAGTTTCGAATTTTGATAACAGATGGCGCGCTAGTGCATCATAACATTGTATTGAGTAAAATTAATCAGGCCTCCAGGGAAAAGTGACTTTTCATTTTACAACGTACATAACATGTATTTACATAATTTTACATCGTATTTACACAGAGACTTAAGATTATCAAGGTCAAGTTTTGATACTGACTGGCTGTCGTTTTAGACTCGCTCGTTGAACGAACTAATGTCCTTCTTGACTCGTATTTATATAAGTTATTAAAAATACACCACAGATATAATTTTACAGTAATTTCTACAAATTAAAAAAATATATGCTTTTTTATAAATTTAAACAAAAATGTGTAGAAAAATACCAGTATTCACACTTAAAAAAAAAAAAATCTCTAACTAAACGGATAAATAGTTACAAAAATGATCTAGAGATAGCGGCACAAGTAGTGACCAAAAGATGGAAGTTTTACTTTCTTTGTCTTCACTACGCTTGCTGCCATCTATAGGACATTTTTATAACTATTTATCTCTTATTGATACGTTTTTAAGGTGAAAATTTTTTAAAGGGAAATTTAATTATTGCGCTTTTCCAATGCACACATGTCCCCTCTATGTTGTTCAAGCCTTAATAAAATAGCGGAGCTTCGATTCTATCGACCAATCAGCGACGTTGCGGCATGTATCGTGTTTTCAGCTTGCAGAAATTGCAATCTAACTTCGTCTTTACACACCCATGAATTTTCCAGAACTTTATCTTATACCTATGTGTGTTTTAGTTAATTTTTTTTTTTTACATTTCCATTTAAAATTACAATAGGAGGAATCACATTTCTAAGAATAGATATACGTATATAAAAGTAACGGGAGGTGAGAGACAATAAGAGAGAATCTTTATTGAAAAGATATAAGCTTAGAGAGCTTTCGGACAAAAAAACGTCCTTTAACAGGCTGTAATATGGATACAAGACCATTTAGAATAATATTGTTGTACCCTATACATAGAACACCTGATGTTCTGACACTTCCGGCCTCGATGGAGCTCCAACTTCACTAAACGACGAAGTCCTGGAATTGAGCCTTGAAATAGAAACTTCCACAAGAGGTCAGGGTCAACGTTCCGAAGGTTGTATGCGCTAGAGACGAGATTTCTTGGGGCGCCCCATCCTAGCCATTGCTTCCTCTCCCCCTTCCCTGTCCCATTGATCCCCACAACACTTCCAGTGTATACATAGGGCGTTCGGTGGTAACGTTGGGGTTAGTTGCGACCTGAACTAACGCTCGGGACAGTCGTCTGTTCGCTTCTAGAGGTGGTCTCTTACTGGAGGTTGGGTTATATCATTTTTGATTCACAAAGGCAGCCACTCAAGATGTTGTGACATGTAGTAAGCTGTAGTTGCGACATGTTGTAAGATGTTGCGACATGTTGTGACAGGATGCTGTGGAGGGTCGTGCTAGTGCTCCTGGTGCTCCCCCACCTCGCCGTCTGCTCCAGGAAGGACCTGCTCCGCGCCATCCTGCTGTCCACCATGGACAAGAACAAGGGCGGAGGTGGCGGCCTGGGCAACGTCATCCCCATTCCCATCCCCTTCCCCATCCCCGCAGGGGGCGGGGCGATGGGCGGAGGAGGCGTGGCTCCGTTCCCCGTGTACCCACCCCCCGCACCGGCCCCTGCCTACCCCCAATACATCCCCATCCCGTGAGTCCGCCCCCGAACTATACACTCGGTTACAAACATTGTAAATTTGAGTCCTATATTCTCGAATCTTCAGGACGATTTGACCTAAGTTTGTATTTTGGAGGGTTAGAAACATTGCCTAGCCCACTGTCCCACATTTATCTAAATTGAGGATTTCAGCAGTAGTTCTTTTATAACCACTATATTTCTACAGTTGGTGATTGGAATATGAAAAAAATGGGAAAGGCTTGGCTCATCAGTGCTGAACCTTCCCTTTGACTTCCCCAATCTACCACATCAAAGCTGTAACAATTGTTAATTTTGATTATACAGTCTGCACTTATGAAAGTTGGCCTATGGTTTCCGTCGAATTCTTTTTAACTCCAATCCCCCCCCTTTCCTACGTGTACACTTGTGGACAAAACTTAAGGAAGTGGTAAATCATTAGTAATTTTTTTTTAAGAGACAGAGGCAATTTTGTTCACACTTGGTTATCTCGTGTGTCTTTCAATAAAGGTCACTGTAATATCTTTCAGAGTTATTGTCTGAATCTCAATATGCATTCTAAAAGGTAAAACTTCCTTAAGTTTTGTCCGTGAATGTACATAGGGCAAATAGCTTTTTTTTTTCAAATTTCAAATGGGCTAAATGAATTTTGAGTTGTGAGTCAATTTATCATTATAATCGTTGTTATCCGAGATAAAGTTTTTCACCCCACATAAACAACCAACCAGTCAAAATTTGACTTCTCCATAGAGCTAGCTAGTCCTACAAACTTCCTTGTCAAGCTTTACCATAATAATGATGACGTAAAGACCATTGTTATTCACTTCAGACTGAGGTAAACACAGAAATGCTCAGACTTTTGTAATATAGGATGTTTGACCATTCACAGCAATATAAAAAAATATTATTTTAATTTCAGCTTCATATCAACTCAATTTCTTCGATTCCATATTAGTTTGGGCGGTTGAGGAAAAATAAATTCTCCAGACGATTCCATTTCTTCAAGAGACGACGTACATATGTAGAAGCCCCCCATCCTCATGACGTCATCTAGCAACTGACCAATGAGCGGGTGGGGGTGTGTAGGTGCGGATCCAATCAGGGCGGCCACAAGCAGCACCAGCATTACCACCACCATCACCAGGACTACTGGAAGCGCCGTCGCTGAGTACCACTTGGTGAAGTCACACTCTATCTCACTAGAAATGATCATTCGCTAATCTCCCCATGTTGGTAAAATAAACCCAATTCACACCATTGCTCTTTAGTTGAAACACGAAAGCTATTACCATAACTAAACTGATCGGCATTGATTAGTTCTGGTATTGTAAGACTCATGTTGAATCGGGGGTCGGTGGATTTCAAATAAAAACTGCTGCACACGGCACTAACAGAACTGAGAGTTGGAATTCGAATGTTTGAAGTGTCGTCTGCGTTAGGAAGAGAAAAATCTTAGAGCGGGAACTCTGTCAGCCTACGAAGTAATCTCAATGTCAGGGAATGGTTAACTAGTTAATTATTTACCTTAATATAGTTTAATATATTGACTTAATATAATTTAATATTATCTTTTGGATTAGCACCAGTGAGACTCCTCTTTCATTGGTTAAATAAGTCTTTGTTCCACTTGAACTGATCCTTGTCCTTCCCTGCTGCCGCTGTCAATATAGTTTTAAATTTTGTTGAGAGTGAAACTTTTCAACTACTTTCATCTCCCACCTTGTCCCTATATCCTCACACCACCTCGTTCCCATGTCCTCCCATCACCTTGTCCTCAAACCACCTCGTCCCCAAATCTCTCCATCACCTTGTCCCCATGTCCTCAAACCACCTCGTCCCCTAATCTCCCCATCACCTTGTCCCCATGTCCTCAAACCACCTTGTCCCCAAATCTCCCCATCACCTTGTCCCCATGTCCTCCCATCACCTTGTCCCCATGTCCTCAAACCACCTCGTCCCCAAATCTCCCCATCACCTTGTCCCCATGTCCTCCCATCACCTTGTCCCCATGTCCTCAAACCACCTCATCCCCAAATCTTCTCATCACCTTGTCCCAATATCCTCAAACCACCTCGTCCCCATATCCTCACTCACCTTGTACCCATATCCTCACTCCACCTTGTCCCCATATCCTCACTCAACCTTGTCCCCAAATCTTCCCATCACCTCGTCCCCATGTCCTCAAGCCACTTCGTCCCCAAATCTTCTCATCACCTTGTCCCCATATCCTCACTCCACCTTGTCCCCAAATCCTCAAACCACCTCGTCCCCAAATCTTCCCATCACCTTGTCCCCATGTCCTCCCATCACCTTGTCCCCAAATCCTCAAACCACCTCGTCCCCAAATCTCCCCATCACCTTGTCCCCATGTCCTCAAACCACCTCGTCCCCAAATCTCCCCATCACCTTGTCCCCATGTCCTCCCATCACCTTGTCCCCATGTCCTCAAACCACCTCGTCCCCAAATCTCCCCATCACCTTGTCCCCATGTCCTCCCATCACCTTGTCCCCATGTCCTCAAACCACCTCGTCCCCAAATCTCCCCATCACCTTGTCCCCATGTCCTCAAACCACCTCGTCCCCAAATCTTCTCATCACCTTGTCCCAATATCCTCCAGTCACCTTGTCCCCATATCCTCACTCCACCTTGTCCCCATATCCTCACTCCACCTTGTCCCCAAATCTTCCCATCACCTCGTCCCCATGTCCTCAAGCCACTTCGTCCCCAAATCTTCTCATCACCTTGTCCCCATATCCTCACTCCACCTTGTCCCCAAATTCTCAAACCACCTCGTCCCCAAATCTCCCCATCACCTTGTCCCTATGTCCTCAAACCACCTCGTCCCCAAATCTTCTCATCACCTTGTCCCAATATCCTCCAGTCACCTTGTCCCCATATCCTCAATCCACCTTGTCCCCATATCCTCACTCCACCTTGTCCCCATATCCTCACTCCACCTTGTCCCCAAATCTTCCCATCACCTCGTCCCCATGTCCTCAAACCACCTCGTCCCCAAATCTCCCCATCACCTTGTCCCCATATCCTCAAACCACCTCGTCCCCAAATCTCCCCATCACCTTGTCCCCATATCCTCAAACCACCTCGTCCCCAAATCTCCCCATCACCTTGTCCCCATGTCCTCAAACCACCTCGTCCCCAAATCTCCCCATCACCTTGTCCCCATATCCTCAAACCACCTCGTCCCCAAATCTCCCCATCACCTTGTCCCCATGTCCTCAAACCACCTCGTCCCCAAATCTCCCCATCACCTTGTCCCCATATCCTCAAACCACCTCGTCCCCAAATCTCCCCATCACCTTGTCCCCATGTCCTCAAACCACCTCGTCCCCAAATCTCCCCATCACCTTGTCCCCATATCCTCAAACCACCTCGTCCCCAAATCTCCCCATCACCTTGTCCCCATGTCCTCAAACCACCTCGTCCCCAAATCTTCCCATCATCTTGTCCCCATATCCTCCAGTCACCTTGTCCCCATATCCTCACTCCACCATGTCCCCATTATCTTTGACATTTTGTTGACACATCCCGACTGACCCATGACGTCCCAGGATGCGAAGCTGGTGAAATCCCCATTACCTGCGCTACCCTGATGGAAACCTGATTCATCCTCCACACGCCTTTGTTCCATATGTAAATATGATGTTAAACTGATTATACATACTTATAAACTGAAGTAGCTGGGGGCTGACGGGGAAAATATTTTATAAACATACTTTATTATATCCTTGTAAAATCATTCACTACTTGGCTTCATGTGTCATACAGTTAATGTGTGCAAATATGTTGATTGCACAATTGTTATTCATCTCATCAGAGTCAATAGAAATCTACCATATAGAACAAAATATTGAATAACTTTCCCACAGAATGTGGGACAACTCACAAAGGTGGGACTCACGGGTTTAAAATTTGCCAGTTTAAAGATATAACAAAGATTCTTATCTCAGGTCACCTCACTGAACTAATCAAATAATATAACAATTTTTTCTCTTTAAAATATCTGAATCTAAACACCTCTTTATTTCAGTTTCAAATAACTCTAAAAGATTCACTTTTTCAAAGATTTTTCACATTTCCGTTTATTATTTCTTTTGGTTCTTTTATATCGAAATGTATCGTTTGATTTTTTATATTCTAGAATTGTTTTAATATAGTTTGAGTCAAAAGACGATCCATTAATTAAGATTATATAAGAGGGCGTACCTGGATCGACAAATTTGTTTTCATATGATCTACAATAATTTGTAAATTAAATTCACTGTGCAATAAATTGATAAAGAGGGAGCAATCTCTCGAAATATTTTAAGAAAAAAATTGTTTTTTTTTTTTCTTTACAGATCCAGGTACGCCCTCTTATATAATCTTGTTTTAATATAGTCACATATTTTTGAACTATATTTATTTAACCTTTTAAGAAAACACTTACCATAAAAACATCTGGGTTGGCAGACAAGTTTTATTTTCTTCACGCGCCTTTGAAATCATTGAATCAATGTAATTCTAATTTCCCTTCTATGACTCATGAGTAAAATTGAAAAATTCTTTCGAAAGAGAGATGCTATTTGTTTGAAATTTATATGTTAAATTTGTAATTATTCTTATTTTTTAATTCATAGAAGCATTTTTCTGGCAGACATATTCAATTTTTTATCATCATCATTTTTAATATTATTTTTTTTCCTTTGTTAGTTATCAAATCATTTGCAATTGTAGTTTCTTTTTTTGTGAAATTTTGTTCCTTTTTAAGCAATAAAATATATATAACTAAGGTGTAATATTCAATTCAAGCATATGGAACCAACATCGATTCATTTTTAAAACAAAGCAAAATTATAAGCTTATACAACTTTCACTTTTTCATGCACTATTGACTGTACTTGGCGTTGAAAGTTTCGGTAAAAGTTCCTTCTGGAATCGTTTGCAGAAGCTGCCCACTTGTTTCTTCCTTTTATTCTCTCCAATCTCCTACTTGACATCTTCTTCTTCAGGTTCTCTTCTCTTGAACATTACTTCGTTTCCAGTGACGTCATATTTCTCTATCTTAAGTTTTTTTATTTCTTCGTAACTTCCCATCCAGTCCATCAGTCCAATTCTTCAGTTTCTCTGTTCTTGTCCAGGTCTCCAGTGACGTCATACTTCTCTATCTTGAGTTCTTTATTTTTTCGTAACTTCCCATCCAGTCCATCAGTCCAATTCTTCAGTTTCTCTGTTCTTGTCTCCAGTGACGTCATATTTCTCTATCTTAAGTTTTTTATTTCTTCGTAACTTCCCATCCAGTCCATCAGTCCAATTCTTCCATATATTTCGTTGAAAAAGAAAGATTTTAAAAATATTTCTTTACCAATCCATTTCCTCTTAATATAGGCACATCGTATTCAATTCTTTGGCATTTTAATGATAATCTTCAACAGATCTCGTTCAATCTTCTAGAAATTTCTTCATTACTGAACCTCCCAACTGCCCCATCTTATTCTTTCCATTCCCCAGTTCAAATCTCTTCTTTCCTCTGTCCCAAACATCTCTGTCCCACACACCATTACATTCCAAATCAGCCATTACCATCTATTAATAAAACTTTGCTTACACAATACCTTTTATTGTATCGAACAATAATTAAATTCTTGGGAAACTTCCAATGTTTTAAGTTTTAAAAGAATTACTTTTATAGCGTTTTGTGTGGTTTTATACCAGAGTCATAACTACCTCAACACAACCAGTACATGACATATTCCACCCTGCTATAGAGATATATAGTGCTATATAAGTATTAAGTTCTTGAAATATTTATATAATTGTAGGAAATTTTACTGCCTCTACAATTTATGAATCTCTAATAAAGTATTTTATAGTGTTATTTGGGGTTGATATTTCATCACTGACACCTACACTTTTGAATCCTGATTCAAGTCTACTTCACCGCAGCTGACCCAGTCGCTACCGAGTGAAACAAAATACACAAATGGGGAGTTTATAAATAGAACAGCCAAGACAACAGAGTGACAACGGTGAATTGAAGTGTTGGCCAATGATGAACCAGGCTCTTCTGGTATATTCCGTACAATGTTTACTGACAGAAATTCGTCTTAAATAATTTTAAAATTTGTCTTAAAATGTTTTTGTTGTTGTGTGTGTGCGTTTTAGCATTTTACCAAATACAATTTATATTAATTGAACCTTGCAGTACATGGTTGTGTGGGGTATTATTATCTCCCTAGTACAGGTGGGCATGATAATCACGGTGGGTAGAAGTTGGCGAATGTTTTTACTCTAAGTGCACCATATGTGGAAAACAGTTTGACTTATGCACTTAGAAGTGTGCCAGAGCTCTGTTTGGTGACTTGCACTCACTGGTGGTCCTCATTCAGTCTCTCGTCAGAAGGAGCAACTTGGAGCTACGAGAAATACCGGGACGTGTTTCTCTCAGCTGGGGAAATGTTAATAGAATTATTTGGAAGACGTGTGAGGAAACAAAATGAACAAATTTATTCGATAAAAGGTGATGTACTAAAATCAATTTATTCGTCCAGTATAAATGGGGCACGTGACTAGTGGTGATGGTGGCCGTGATGGCCGTGATGATGACCGTGATGATGACCGTGGTACTCGTGGCTGGAGGAGTGTTGCGGCATCCTGCATACAACCACATTGTAGCCACACTGTACCACACTGTACCATACTGTAACCACACCGCCCACCAAACATCCAGCCTCAAGCAAGTGCCAGAAACAGCAGATGTTCTATTCCAAAAGAAGCACTCTATTTCCCCGTTAAGATTACATTAAAACAATAGCATCACCCGAGTACAGACGTTATGGTGGTGATAGTTCCCCAACACCAGTTTTGTAAATTCAGACAACCTGTATACACCATGGTTTAGGAATATGGCCCTCATCAGTACAGTGGTGGCTTCGATTTCTTAACATTCTTAGAGAGGAGTTATGGAATCGGTCGAATGAAGCTCTATCCCGGATGTTTTGTTGTGTTTTGAACTGGCAGAGAATTGAACTATGTGATTGTGAGTACAGCCCAGAAATTCTACAGATAGGTCACTTAAGACGTAAATATCGAGTTTGAACTTATGTCGCTGTGAGTAAGAATACAAAAGTTCAACCAATAGCACACTGTTGGGCGTTGAATGTTCCTTGGTGTAATGGTTTGAGATAAAGCCTGCGCCACATACGGCAGAGAATTGAACTATGTGATTGTGAGTACAGCCCAGAAATTCTACAGATAGGTCACTTAAGACGTAAATAACGAGTTTGAACTTATGTCGCTGTGAGTAAGAATACAAAAGTTCAACCAATAGCCCACTGTTGGGCGTTGAATGTTCCTTGGTGTAATGGTTTGAGATAAAGCCTGCGCCACATACGGCTGAGAATTGAATAAATTAGCAATCCAAGATGACCGGCCTACCTACCTATGGCCACCTATCACATGTCATGGTCTTCGATCCATTTGGAAGAAGGCAGTATAAGACGACAGTACTTACGGGACGGGGATGTAGTGGGGGTGAGAGTGGCCGTGCACGGGGATGGGGATGGGAATGGGTACCAGGTGCGGGTGGTGGTGGTGTCGTTTGCCCATCAGCGCGGCAATCAGCGCCGCCAGACCGCTGTTCTTGTGGGGGCGGACGGCGGGGAGACAGAGCAGGGCGGTCAGTAGGATGGGTAGGAGTAGCCGCATGTCTGTCACAGCATTGTAAGATCTGCCGTGTGTCACAGAGTGTGTACCACTCTTGGAGTACATATATATAAATTATCAAAAGTACAAAATGGTGAGGAGAGGAGTTTCTTGAAATGAACCAATAAACTTTCGATCCACGACTTTATACTTTTGATAGTTTACAGGCGGTTATGGTATAACTGCCATGATATCACAGGGGTCACAGTCCCCTCTCCGAGAAATGTATTTAGAGCATCCATTCGCTGTTATAGCTTTCTTCGTTGTTCCCATCTGCTAACAAAGCTAGGCATGTCATCTGTGTGGGCTGGGGAGACGCCGGGACAAAGCCCTCCAAGATGGTGTAACACTATATGATGGAAGCTTACAGTACTTTTCAGAATCTTAATTTACGATTCCAAAGGCTCAAAAGAACACACGGGCTGTGATTAATAGAAAGAGAGGCTTCAATTCTTACTCTTGCGTATCATTTAAAATCATTTTTTCAACTGGTGAATTAATTATTTTTGTTGAGCTGAAGGTGATCGCAATCTTCTGTTGTATTCAAGAGATGTGGTAAAGAATTGCTTTTATTACGAATTATTCTTTATTTAAAAAAAAAAACGTCCTACCATCCATACTGCGATGATAAAATATAGGAAGGGCTTGGCTCATCAGTGGAGAACACTCCCATCTGTTTGTCAGTAATAATCCACCAGACCACTCTAACTCTGTATTCTTCGGTTGGTCTCGAGGACCACGTCATTACAATCAATCGCTATCTCCTCATCAGCGAAGCACCTGATCTAAGTTTTCTTCGTGGAGCATGTCTTCGAAATACGTGGTGTCGCAGGCGATCTTCCACCAAACTCTACAGCGGTGGCGCCATGTACATAGATATATCGAATTATTTTAAAATAATAGTTCAGACTTTTTCATATATTGACAAGATGTCATTAAAATCATGTTGTATAATTCTGTATTCGGTAGTCCGATCTGCAATTTGCAAAAATGTCGGGAAATCTGTCTAGCTGGTTAATTATTGAATTGTTTGGGCAAGAACAATCTTATACTCCTAGCGTCTCCACAAACCTCCTGTTCATATAGTTTCCCTCAATACCTCCACCAGTAATTCCTCTAATGTTCCGGATTGTATAAGAAAACAGACCAATAAAATAACAGAGAGGTCTGGCAGAATACAGGGACGAAACAGATGGGAGGGTTCACCACTGATGAGCCAGGCCACTCTAATCCATCACAGTAAGATGCCGGTCCCAAGCCCGGATTAAAAAGAAGGAGGGGGAGCAGTAACAAGCTCACTAAAATATCTGGGCTCAGCTGGCCCAGCTGATAGTACCCTGTAAGGGCTCCTAATTCAGGTATACAGGATGATCAGCGTTTGTACTCCATGTTAGGAGCGGCTGTACATGGCGTCTGTTCCTCATGTCAGAGGCGGCCATTTCTTTTGGAGCTAAGTCGGCCTGCCACTGAGTAGTGCTCCCAGTCTTAATGACAAAGGCAGACGCATTCTAATTCACCCAGGAATGATGGTTGTCAAGTCTCAAGCTTTACAAGCTTGATACCCTAAAATGATTGAGTGGAGATAAGAAAGAAGAAGAAGACAGTAAGAAAAGAGTAAGAAATGGTGTAACTAAAACCAGATGGATTCTGGCCGAGTGGATTGTGTTTAAAATAACGTTATAATTTCCAATAAATAGTTTGTCCAGTTATGTGATGCGAACCTATCCCAAAGAACGTAGCGGCGACCTACCTGAGTCCAAGCACGGCCGAGGCACAGACACTGCCCCAGCTCAGCTCGACTATATCCACCGCTGTCCCAGGAAATGGCTCCACTTCCTCGACGTACCACGGACTCGAGAAAAAGTCAAATGTCTGGATTTAGCAGATCGATTCGATACGCCTCAGTGGAGTTGTTTTTATGTGCAGAAACATCAGGCCGTGAATGGGAAGTGAACACATAGTACGGGTTACACCAGCGGGGAACACGGCGAGGATTCCATAACTGGAGGATGAATTGGGATTAATTCAAGTTGGCATCAGACTTTTTATAAAACTTTATTGTTCTTTGACGTTTCCGCGACCCACTTCCACCCTTTCAAAAAAAGGTGCAAAATTTATATTTGAAGTAATATTCCATCTTTTTTAAGGGTGAAAGTGGGTCGCCGAGACGTCAAAGAACAATAAATGTTTATAAAAATGTTGATGAAGTCTTCAACTTGAATTAAAGGGAGAAATGTGTGTGAATATGGGAAATACGTAAATATCAAAATTCAAAACTATTTTAAAGGCGTAAGATTATTTTTGATATTAAACAATTTCTACTGCCCTTACTGCAATGGAAAAATTATTGAGAGGGCCCCTGGCTCAACAGTTTTTTCCATTGCAGTAAGGGCAGTAGAAATTGTTTAATATCAAAAAGAATCTTACGCCTTTAAAATAGTTTTGAATTTTGATAACAGATGGCCCGCTAGTGCATCATAGGTAAATATGTGAAAATGTGGGAAATATGTAACTATGTGAAAAATGCATGAATTCCTGGAACAGTATAATGACATTTAACCATAAATAGCGGCTTGGGGCTTTATTTAACTGTGAATTTATGATGGAAAACTGTGGAACGCCTAAACTCTAAACTCCTAAACTCGCCTAAACTGATTTTATTTAGTTTTATTGGTCGCATTTGTTACAAAATAGAATTTCTTCAATAGAAACTTTATTTGTAATTATGTAACGTCAATAATTGATTTAGTTAAACCTCTAAACTTTAGAACGCAACATACTTTTCTTTGAAAAAATAATAATAAAAGGTCAGGTGTTGATATTAAACATAAAAAGGCATATCCTGACCACATGAGCATTTCGGCATAGCGCCATCTAGTGGAACAAAAATAAACCAAACGTTTATTTAACTTGTCCGTGATATTTGGCCAACCCAATATCTTGATAAAACAAGAAAAGTTAACCATGTACGCGTTTCGGGCTGTTGGCCCTCGTCAGCATGGTGTAGACTGTACCTCTACGGCCATACAGATATGTCTCTTTTATTTTTAATATCAACACCTGACCTTTTTTTATATTTTTTAATTTTTTTTTTTCATATGAAAAGCGTATTTACGCAAAGTTGGCCTTATATACCCATTTCTTGATTTCTCAGGAAGTCTCTGAGACCAAATATTTAGCCGTAGAGATACAGTCTGTACCACGCTGACGAGGGCCTACAGTCCGAAATGCGTAGTGGTTAACTTTTCTAGATTTATCAAGATATTGGGTTGACAAAATATCACAGAACAAGTTAAATAAACATTTATTTTTGTTCCACTAGATGGCGCTCTGCCGAAATGCTCATTTGAGCACGGTCAGGTTATGCCTTTTTATGTTTAACTAGCCGAATGACCCGGGCAACGCCCGTGTTTTACCCGATTGAATGTTTGATTCAAATACTATTTGTTACAATTATAAATTGTGGTCATGTGGCCTAGTGGTCATGGCATCTGCCCGGTAAGCGGAAGGTCGTGGGTTCGATTCCCATTCCTTGACACTTTTTTTATTTTATCCATTCTGACCAAAATCTATCCGTGAACTTCACACAGTGAACTTCACACAGACCGAATAAGGCAATTATATAAGTAGATACTTTTCTTTGTAACTTGCCTCTGTGGAATTTTGTTCTCTAGCTCCATCTTCTGATCTCTCAAAATATTTCTATTGTTCATCGATAGCATCGGAAGCCAGTTTCCAATAAGTAAACATTTATGTTGGGATCTTTTCTTCAATAAAACTATGGACAGAAGCTTTGAATGACGTGGCCTTTATAATTAAATATTATTATTATTTTCAATTTTAATTTAATGTATTATTATCATTAATTATTTTTGACCAATGACAAAGTTGTTTTCATGTGATCTCTACAAGAATTTGTAAATTAAGTTTACTGTACAATAAATTGATAAAGAGGGAGCAATCTCTCGAAATATTTTGAGAAAAAAAGTTTTTTTTTCTTTACAGATCTAGGTACGCCCTTTTATATAAACTTTATACCTAACTTATTTTTTGCAAATTGTTGGCGAAAGAGCCATGCTCGAAGCCTGTATATTCCTGCTACTTTCAATCCACAATTTCTGTGAATAAATTTACTCAGAATTCCTGAAAGTTGACTAACTTTATGGCAGAACAGTCCAATACAGCGGTTTGGTAAATTAAACGGGCGAAAGCGCTGGGAAGGTTCACTACTGATGAGCCAGGCCCTCCAAATATTTCCATCTCAGTAAAGGACAATAGGATTCTGTTTCATTTGAACAATAATATATGTGTCGAGAAGGCCGATTCTTCGGCCGTTTGGTTCTACGTCATCCATGCCAGTAGTGGGACATCTCCAGGACTGTCACGGCACCAATGTCGCCACCATACTTGCAGGAAGCCAGGTAGACGGGGTTCACGAGGAGCCATCGGCTGAGGTCGGCACCACCGTGGGGAATCCAGGTTGACAGTTTCAGCGAAATATGATCTGGGACATCAGGGACTGCTTGAGTGTTGAGTTCCACTGCAGAAATCCATTCTAGCCTTAGCAAGACCCTCGGACAAGTTCAGCCTGGCAAGATTCTAGTGCAGATGTTCTTAACCAGATTCTTAGGAGTCTAGACTGTCTCAATCAATAGCTCCATAGCTAGACCCACTGGAGTCTAGTCTGTCCTAGGTTCCCAGCTAGACCCACTGGAGTCTAATCTGTCCTAGCTTCCTAGCTAGACCCACTGGAGTCTAGTCTGTCCTAGCTTCCTAGCTAGACCCACTGGAGTCTAGTCTGTCCTAGCTTCCTAGCTAGACCCACTGGAGTCTAGTCTGTCCTAAGTTCCTAGCTAGACCCACTGGAGTCTAGTCTGTCCCAGGTTTCTAGCCGGGAGCGTGTCCCAGAAGTCCGGAGGAGGTCCGCCCCTGGCACCGGACTAATGGACCGGCGGCAGCTTATAACCCCCGCGCCGCTGCCGTCCTCATCAGTGTGAGCGCCGACAAGGTGAGTGTGTTTACCTCGTGCTCTGGAATTCCTTCTCTCTCCCTCTCTCCATTGAAATACATTTCCACATTTATCGTATCATACCCACGTAGAGAAAATTCGATAAAAAATATGCATTTAATGTTCTCCTCTCTGGATAATTAGTAGAGCTAAAAAATAGAATATAAGAAAACTGCCGTGATGGGAATACTGTATATTAAGGACATTGCAGATATCATGTTAGGTATTGAGAAAAATCATGTTATGTTGTATGCATACTCGGCATGTGTTCTCTATTACGGTCATCAGGCTTGTCTCCAGTGAAAATTTCTTTTTAAAACATTTTTTACTCACAAATCTCTAGCTTCCGGGCAAGAAAGCCCTTCTCAGGAGAAAACACGATACAACGAATCACCAATATGACACAAGTTTTATAATATAATCAAATACTGTTTTACATAATTTATACAAAAATCTTTAGACATGAAATTTTCAAATTTAATTTTGTTTTTTTCTATTATTTATTATACAAATGGTGTCAATAATTTTTAAATGTCTATCAAAATATTTAAAAAATTATTTAAATAAAGAATGAAGTTTTTTTTTTTATATAAATCTATAGAAATTTTATGAAATTATTTCAAAACAGTATTTGATTATATTTTAACTCTTATTGGTGATTTATTGTGGGGTGTTTCTCCTGTAGAAGGGCTTCCATCCCCGAAAGCTGGAGATTTGTGAATTAAGGATTTTAAAAAGAAACCTAAGGGGGTCGGTGGAAGGATGGTCTAAACCGTTGGTTTTCGACCGCTACGACCCGGGTTCGATTCCCGCATTGGGCACTTTTTTTATGATAAAAAAAAAAAATCCCAATGGCCCCCGATTTTTGCAAAAGTCCAACCCCACCAGCGAGTGCAAGTAACCAAACGGGGCTCTAGCACAATTGTAAGTGCAAAGTCGAACTGATTTTCACATGTGTAGACATGTGGTGTACTTACAGTAAAAGAAGTCGCCTACTTCTACCCACCATGGTTATCATGGCCTGTACCATGTGTACTAGGGATAAGCACAAAAAGAAACATATCTCTGATGTTTTCACCTTAATACAAGGGATTGTTGGATTTGTTATTTATCATTGATTCAACATCTCCAGTCCTGCAGCAGCTCACCTCACTCCAGTCCCTCAGCTCTACTTGGTCTTCCTCCTTTATGTAGATGCCTTCAAATCATGCCTGAAGTTTCCCTTAGAACATGGTGTTAGTACTATCGTTTGTCATAAAATAAATATGTAAACAAGCTAGGGGTGAAATGTATATTTATATATTTATTATATATACACTCATGTGGAAAAAACTTAAGGAAGTGGAAAGTCTTTGATGTCGCCGGTCGTCCCTTTTTTTTTTTTTTTGAGACAGAGTCAATTTTGTTCACACTTAGTTATATCGTGGGTCAAATATCTTGCAGAGTTATTGTCTGATATACAAACTAAAAGGTACAAACTTCCTTAAGTTTTGTCCATGAGTGTAATCAAAAACCATTAACATTTCTATACCTAATAGAATGGGTTAAGGTAGTTCACAATGTGGGCATAATGAAAGAAACACCACGCTGATCATGAGGCCCAACAGCCCGAAACGCGTCCGTGGTTAGCTTTTCTTGATTAATCAAGAATGGGTATTTGGCCAATTCTGGAATAATTAAAAATCAACGAGAATAGTTGATATTTATTCCGATAGATGGCGCAAGCCATCAGCAACTTTCAGTTGCACGATAAGGAGATGCCTTTTTCATAAATAATGAAAGAAGTTACAGAAAGATGATTAAAAGGAAAATAAAGAAGCGCGAGTAAAAGTTTGTAAATAAAATTTTTGCATAAATAGATAAATCTTTAAAATATTTTATAAAATAGAATAAAATTTTAAAAATAAATTTAAAACACAAGGTTGTCCCCAAAGTACGTAAAGACTTGCAGAAAAATTGAATTTGGATATATTCTATATACAGTTACGAGCGTCATTCTTCATCTCTTAATCAGTCATCTCTGTCACCGTTTGCTTTTTTTTTTTTTGGAATGGCGCCCTCCTATTGGTTGGCTACGATCACGCCACCTTTGCCCCCCCCCCCCCCCCCCCCCCCATCCAGCCCCCCCCCCCCCCCCCACTCGCTTTTTCGTTTTTGTAACTATTGTGTTGGAGCGAGTCGCTCCCTAAATAAATGCATATATTAGATAATAACCAAATGGAATCCTCTCTTTCTTTTTCCCAGTAAGAGACGCCTACGGAAGCCAACAGTAGATAGACAGATAAAGCACATAGGCTATAGTTATTAACTAACATATGCAATTATTTAAGGCACCAATTTATAATTGTAACAAATAGTATTTGAATCAAAACATTCAATCGGGTAAAACACGGGCGTTGCCCGGGTCATTCGGCTAGTAGGTATATATTTGTGTCAGGTGGTTACGAACTTTTGGGATAACTTTATAAAGCAATTAAATTATTTTGCCTTTTTCTTATTGATACCTTTATTTTACTTATTAATATATTATATACACACATGTATATGTGAAAAAGTAATAAAAATAGAAAAAAAGTTCGGGATATTAAAAACAAAAGAGGCATATCCTGCCCTCTCACATGAGAATTTTGATGGCAGAGCGCCATCTAGTGCAACAAAATTCAACTAAACATTGATTTAGGTTTGTTCCTTAATATTTGGCCAACCCATTTTCTGAGTAAATCAGAAAAGCCAACCACGTACGCGTTTCAGACAGTTGGTCCTCGTCAGAGTGGAGCAGACTGTAACTCAACGACCTAAAACTTGGTCCAAGAGGCTTTCTGAGAAATCAAGAAATGGGTAGTTAAGAGGTCAAATTGGCGTAATTACGCTAAACATTTGAAAATAAGTAAAAATTAAAAAGGTCAGGGGTTGATTTAAAAAAAAAAAGCATGTCCTGACCGCTCACATTTTAAATGGCAGAGCGCCATAAAGCGAATGATGCACGTGGAAGAAACAAATTGTTGCTCTTTATTAATAAATATTAAAATTTGAAGTCCTCTATAGAATTTCTGAATTAATTCAAATGGCCCACAATACCCTTTCTCTTTTCTAGGTAATTTTTTAAGTATTAACAAGGATATCTTGTGTAAAGTGACAGTGTATGCGACTATGGCTTCCTATTAAATGGTAGCAACAGAAGTCGATTATCCCATTGTATGTATATATATATATGTCGTACCACAAGCACTAGCAGTCATGGAGCCAAGTGGTTTCAAGAGTCAATGGGTAACACAAAGGACGATTCAGGTTGGATGGCACCTAAAAGAGGCAAGCGGCCGAAGGCGCAGCAAGGTCCAGGAAGTTCTGATTTGCACAAGTGGGAGATATGATCTGTTTGTCGGTATCTAGCAGTTGGTCGTAAAAATCATTAACGACTTATGGAAGTTCCACGGGAGGAAATAACGTAATCTTGACTAAACTGGATCTCGCATTGCCTGGGTATGGCTGACTTTCAATAAAACTTTATTGTATTGTTTGTGATTACATGATGACCAAGCTGGCATGTTAAAGTTTTATCTACAATTTGGGGTTGTTACACTATTTATGAGTATTGTGTATATGAAAATGTGTATAGTCACATATATATGAGAACAATTTTTATCGCCTTGCCTAATGCTTCATTTTTATTTATTTGTCCCGACGAAGACAAAAGATTTTTGTCGGAACGTTGAGTAAATAGAAAAACTCTAACTGGCCGAAGTGTCTATTTTTCACAAGAAATATGAATGCCGGCCAGGCAACCTCTATCTATAGGATATATGTGATGTGACAGATGAAATCCTCAAGTGTCCTCCCTATTGTACTGTTGGCGATGCTCTGCTGTCTACCGGGCCTGGACGGCCATCATGACAAGAGTCTGGCAGCCCTCGTCGCCGCTCTGCTAGCTGGTCAACATCACGGCGGCCATCATCAGATCATCCCCATTCCCATCCCCATCCCCATGCACCACCATGGCCACCACGACCATGGCCATCACCACCTGATGCACATGATGTGAGTACACCATCATTACTTTCTTTATCTGCAGTTTCTCTTATCTTGACAATGACAATTAACATAATCTTATTGATATCTTGTCAATACATGCAAAAGTGAACAGTCTGCACTATTTTTAAATTTATATATATACAACAAGGTAGATGGCGCGTCTGCAACCACTGCAGAGTTTGGTGGAGAATCGCCAGCGGGTCTCCTGCGATACCACGTATTTCGCGATCTACGAATAAAAGTATACAAGTTATGAATAACGAGATTTTTCTTTGCTCTTGAGTAAGTCCTGGTCTCCTGTGTGACGCCATAATTCCCTATTCCATTTCTTCCCATCCAGCCCATCAATCCAATTCTTTTCAAAAATAATTAACATTTCTATAAAATTTTGAGAAAATACAAATTAAAACGTTATAGCAATGCGTCTCTTTATTTTGGATGGCGAGTTTTCGCACATATATAGTCAAATTCTTTTTATTCCTAACTAGCCGAATGACCCGGCAACGCCCGGGTTTTACCCGATTAAATGTTTTTATTCAAATACTATTCGTTACAAATATAAATTGGCGCCGTGGATGTCACTCTTGTGAAACGTCCCGCTCCAAACTTTGTGTCTGAGAAGCGATATTTTTATAGAAAGATGATCTAGCTTTTGTTTTCTGCTCGAATGAATGTTTTTTCTGTTAGAATTTTGTTCCTGCGTACAAAATAATGAACTGGTTTCACCCGTGGTCTCTGCTTTTTGGAATTTTTCCCGATATAATTTTGTATCTGATAATCAAACATGATACAGCAATATCGTCATCATCATTTTCTGAATAAAAATATATAGTTTTAATAATTGATTTATATATTTTTTAAAATAGCCTATCGTCTTCCCCGTATTTTTTACCTATGTATGGAAATTTTGGTTTGAATTAGTGAACTACTGCGAATTTGTATACCGGACATACAGACAGACATACAAACATTCATTTTTATATATATAGAGATGTCCTCCTTTCATTTTTTTACTTTTCAGAGCTTTCTTCATCAATTCATTATTTTGTCTCTTTTTTGACGACCTTCAACAGTCCTCTCAAGAATCACTGTTGTTTGCCAACTTGGCTGGAAGAAGTGAATTTACTCCTATACGCGAAATTCGTTCCAAATCATCTTCTATGTTTTGCTAACCAACAGTATCCTTTAATCAATTGACACTAATTTAAGCCTACTTCATTTAAAGTTTGACAAAATGAATTTATTACAAATAGCGAGTCCAGCAGACACCATCAAAAGTCTCAAGTTTTAATATGATTGAGTGGAGATAAGAAAGAAGAAGAAGACAATATTTATTTTTTAAAAATCTCCCGCCAGACGCAAAATGATTAGAGAGGTGGCTTTATAGATTAACTAGACGGGTGACCCGGGCTTCGCCCCGGGATTGACCCGTGTGTATATCTACCCGAGTGATATATATTTAGATAAGATTTTTTTGTAATTGTTTGTTATTAGCATTATCTATTTGTTTGCATCAGCATAATTTAATCTAATCTTTGATAGAGGGCGCTGTTCGTGAGCTAAGTAGAATAATTTTAATAAATAGTTTTAATAATTGATTTATATATTTTTTTAAATAGCCTATCGTCTTCCCCGTATTTTTTTTACCTATGTATGGAAATTTTGGTTTGAATTAGTGAACTACTGCGAATTTGTATACCGGACATACAAACAAACAAACATACAAACATTGATTTTTATATATATAGAAGATAGAAGATATCCTCGGAGTAGTTTGCCATATATCACCATACATATATGAGATGTCCATACTGGTGATACAGTGTTAACTCAGGGTCTTCTAGAAGTTAATTTTTATTTTTAGAGTGATTGTTGTTGACCTTAAGGTAGGCCAATATCTTAATTTTCGAATTTTTGAACCACTTTAGTGTAGAATATTTAAATAAGCTTAATACATTTTTAAAAAGTTTTATTGATCAGTTTTTTAATATCTTATATAAATATTTTTTCTTTATTTTTATCATATTTGTAAATTGTTCCTGGGTCGAGTCTGTATGCTCCTATAGGCTAACCAAATAAATAACATTAATAAATTGTAAGGTCATTTAAAAAAGCTGTACAATAAGTTTTGTGTGAAAAAATATTTCTCAAGAAGCCTCTGGGACCAAAAATATATTTTGGTCGCAGTGGTACAGCCTACTCCACGCTGACGAGCGCCAACAGCGCGAAACGCGTTCGTGGATGGCTTTTCTTGATTTACCAAGAAATTGGGTTGGGCAAATATCAGGGAAGAGGCTAAATCAATGTTTAGTTGATTTCTCTTCCACCAGATGGCGTTCTGCCTTCTGTAAAGCACATGTGCTCCTGGTCAGGATATGCAATTTTTATTTTTAATAAGTTTTATATAAAGGTATTTCTTCTCTAACATTTCTTCAATATTTAGACTAGTTGACCTTCACACACAACATACAATTAATAATCAGGCTACCTTGCTATCTTTCAAGTATCTTCTCTATCTTATAAAATGTAAAGAGTGAATTAACCCTCATTGTATATATATTTTTTTGGTCATTAAAATGAACAATTCATATTTTAAATATGAATTTTAAGATATGAATAAAATCCAAATAGATTTAGTTTGTCATTTCGTATTTAAAAATTAGAGATTATTCAGTCAAAAGTTAAGAGCAAAGTAATGGCCATAGCGTTATTCTTTTTTGAAATAAGAATATACAAATATTATTACAAATATTTAAAGGATATGCATACCCAGTCTTGTTCCATTATGAATATATCCATAGTATGGATCCAATATATGGATAGTTAGTCCAAAAAGTTTCTCTCCAGATTCTTATTTTTTATAAATGCACGTGTTTTTGTGAGTTTTCACATCTTTATCATTCAAAATCTGGTTTATTACCTAAATTAAAAAACTTCTAATACGGACTAGAAATAACATGATTCTGTTGTTTTAGGATGCACATGGGTCATCACCACCACCACTAAATGTTGTCACGTAACAAATGCAAACCAGCAAGCTATCCAGCAATATGTAAATAAAGAGTGTTGTGTATATAAATCGTCTGTTTATTTCTGAACATTCATTCTGAAAGAGAGAGCAAAGTATATTTATTTTCATCGATATACCAGTAATTACTTAATTAATTTTGGGACCAATGAATTGAAATATTTATCAATCGCGTTTATCAGGTTGAAAATGGTACCGCCTCTTTAATGTGGTGTCCTCCAGGATATTTGTTTTAATATACTTGTTTGAAACACATAAAAAATATATATACGAGACTTATAGATTGCAATAAAAATTGAAATACAATGTATTTTGTCCGTGTCTTTTTTTTTTATGACAAAATTTTATTACAGCGAAAAGAATATAAAGTACATAAAATATATTTAGCCTTAATCTAAAAAAAAATTGTATATAAAATAATTTTAATATTAATATATATCTATTTCAAATCGCCTTTATTTTCTTCTTTTCAAGCGTTCAAAGAAACTAGTATCAAATTCTATTTTATCATCATCAAAGATTTATTTAAAGCTACATTACTACTCTGCACTCCCGGCTAATGTTTTCGTATGGATACAAATTTGTAAATACATTTTGATACATTGTGTCTCACGGCTAAGTTGACCGCTCGTTTAACACTTACTTTACTTTATTCCTGCGGGTCATTCACAATATTTCAAGATGGCAGTTGCAAATGGCGATTGCTTCGACGTTTGGTTGAATCAAGAACTGTCCAAATTAGAAATAGATCACGTTGTGTATGGCCCATATATCAAAGGCATTTTGGAGGGAACTGAACCAGAAGATGAAAAGAGGGAAGCACTAACCACACTTTTTGAAGATATATCGGTAGGTAAATTTTTGATATTTCAATGTCTTAATGTTTAATATGTCCCAGATAGAAATGTGTTCTCAAAAGAGTACTTGATTTATTTGTTGCGTGTGCCACATGCCCATCATTATTATTATACATTTGACCATTTAAATTTCTAATTCTACCACACAAACTAGATGTGAATGCTCTAAGTATGTCATAGGATTAGCATATTCCATACTAATTTTTTTCC
>CP092865.1:861179-954248 GCA_030710605.1 Cordylochernes scorpioides
CTTTAAAATAAGTCCATGAATTCACGACCTTGTACAATAGGATAATAAGTTTTAGAAATATTGTATAGGATTGTCCTGCTCATATATTAACAAATAGACGACGAATATTTCTTAAGAAATACTTTAAGAAATTATGGATATATGCTATGGGTGATATGTATACAAAAGAAAACCTTTTTGTGATTAAAAAACTTAAGAAATCCGTTTAACATCCGCGCTGACATATTTCCTTCCGTAATTACAATATGTGGCAATCTGCATCCACAAGGAACATTTTAAAATGAAAACATCTCAGAGGAAACAACATTGCCTATAATTTAAGATAAAGCTGACAAATGAGACGTCCCAGCCCTGCTAATGTGGGATGGCGACGGCCTATTTGAGAAATTCCTCGTCGTTTGGCGGTAATTGACGCTTTCGTCTGCTGGAGGAAGTCTTCAGGGTCACGTGACTCTCTTTATTTTTAAAACTGTCAAAACACATTTTCGCTGATAACAGGTAACTTCACCTCCTCCATATCCGAGAATAAATAGCAATATCTGACTCAGTGTCTGGTGCCACACACACTGGAGTTCACATGGCACGGGAGTGGTCCACCACGCTGTCTAGGAAGTGGAACAAGTGTTGCCACACGGTAGAGGTCAGCTTGCGGAGTCTTACGTCACCCGGGGTATTCCGCTCTCCCCACGGAGACCGTAAACAAGCCAACAGCAATCAGTGGGACAAGTAACAGCGGGAGGCATTTACTTTCTTTCTCTCTGTTAGCAAAATCTTCTTCCTTCGCTGAGGAGTGAAACCTCTCATGAACGACCACCTTCTTGAGAAACCATCTTTGTAAGATAAACATGATATAACCTCCAATGAGAGACCATCCATGTTGATGGACCTTTCAGAATTGAGAACATCACTGAATATTGGACATTGATCAGCAAGCAGAGAATTCCGTCGTCCCCTCTGCCCTTGAGGAGGTCCTGGCGACTTCCGTTGGAGTTTGTCCCGGGAATTGACACTACGGGGATTGTCGGTTCTCTGCCGAGCGAACATCCACCGGTGACTGCCCAGGTCTAATGCTGCCAGGGCACAAGACACAGTCGCCTAGCGCTCCATGTAAGGAGTTCCCGCTGTCACACCAATGTGAGGATTGGTGCTGTCCTTGTATTGCCGTCATTCCGTCTCTGTGGTGTTTCATGGTTGACACTTTATTCACCCTTTTTAATTGTAAGAAGGTATTTATAATCCCGGTTCTAGAGACCACAGAACGCCAACTACCCGGGTATATATAAAAAGGCCACACCTCTCCCGTTAAAATAGACTTCAAAACAAGACGCCAACCATTGACCGCCGCCGCAAATTAGTGGCCTCGGGTCAGTAACAAAGCCACAACACAAGAACCTTTATATATTGACACAGAGAGCATATATTATTATATTGTCTATATTTGACAAGGCTGCGTCACGCCATTTTGAAGGTTGGCGTGAGGAGAGACCAATTCTGGCAGGAGTCAATGAAGACTCGAGGAAATAAATAGACTTAATCCCCGCGACGGCGGCCCGTGCCGTGCAGCCCGGCGGCCATAAATGGAAACCTCCAACAACCCATTGTTAGAACACAATCCTCATTTACACCCCTATTGTTGCTCTTACGTAATTTGCATAATCTTATAATGGTTTATACATGTCCTATTATTGAAATAGTACGTCGAACAGACAGTAAGCAAAGTTTCACCACAATTGTCACCAAAGGAGAACCAGAACTGCTGCCAAATATCAAAGTAGCATCACAGTTCCCATGCATTAAAGCTGCTACCAAAGCTGCACCAGAGCTATCACCAAAGCCGTACCAGAAGTGTCAACAAATATACCAAAACTGCACTAGAAGTGTTACAGAACACCAAAGGTGCACCAGAAAAGCTACCAAACACCAACGATAAACCAGAAATGTTACCAAACACCAAAGCTGTACCAGAACTTTAAACAAAGCTGTACCAGAACTTTTACCAAAGCTGTACCAGAAGTGTTACCAAAGCTGTATCAGAAGTGTTACCAAAGCTGTACTAAAAGTGTTACCAAAGCTGTACCAGAAGTGTTACCAAAGCTGTACCAGAAGTGTTACCAAAGAGCCCCGATAGGACCAAACACAAACATTACAAACCGTATGCCCTGAGCTCCAGAACCAACACTAAAGAGAAGTTACTAAACTTCCTCTCAATAAAAAACGTAAATGTGAAATAATAATTTCTTCATTTTCTTGGGGAAAGTGGAAAGAAGAACGTGGTTATTTCATTGATTGTTTTTGAAACTTTCTGAGATTTCGCTGTTTCCTTTTGTCTAAATGCCCTTCCCAGGATCCACTTAAAGGGGCGCGTGGCCGCGAAATCTATCCTTCTTCCTTGCTGGATTAGGGTCAGACTCCCCTCCGTGGGCGTCCCCTCGCCGTAGAGGTTCTGCCTAGGGTGGTCGTTCCCTCGCCGTGGAGCTCTCCGGTCGGGCGGGACGTCTCAGTAGGCCTGGCCCAGGCCGTCACTTGTACCTATTTACACCTCTATCAGCACTTTACTTACCATTGGAGTCTGTCATGCAGTTTTCCCCCAGGAGTACAACACAAACACTGAAATAACTCTATTTTTAACGAAAGAAAATATGTTTCCATATGTTCAATAGGGCGGTAGAGCTTTCGTACATTTCGCGTCCTTCCTCAGGTGACTTGGCTATTGTTGCTGTTAGTGTCGACTTTTGGTGACACAATGGGCAACCATATTGATCTGTTAGTGTCGACTTTTGGTGACACTATGGACAACCATATTGATCTGTTAGTGTCGACTTTTGGTGACACTATGGGCAACAGATTGATCTGTTAGTGTCGACTTTTGGTGACACTATGGGCAACAGATTGATCTGTTAGTGTCGACTTTTGGTGACACTATGGGCAACAGATTGATCTGTTAGTGTCGACTTTTGGTGACACTATGGGCAACAGATTGATCTGTTAGTGTCGACTTTTGGTGACACTATGGGCAACAGATTGATTTGTTAGTGTCGACTTTTGGTGACACTATGGGCAACAGATTGATCTGTTAGTGTCGACTTTTGGTGACACTATGGGCAACAGATTGATCTGTTAGTGTCGACTTTTGGTGACACTATGGGCAACAGATTGATCTGTTAGTGTCGACTTTTGGTGACACTATGGGCAACAGATTGATTTGTTAGTGTCGACTTTTGGTGACACTATGGGCAACAGATTGATCTGTTAGTGTCGACTTTTGGTGACACTATGGGCAACAGATTGATTTGTTAGTGTCGACTTTTGGTGACACTATGGGCAACAGATTGATTTGTTAGTGTCGACTTTTGGTGACACTATGGGCAACAGATTGATCTGTTAGTGTCGACTTTTGGTGACACTATGGGCAACAGATTGATCTGTTAGTGTCGACTTTTGGTGACACTATGGGCAACAGATTGATCTGTTAGTGTCGACTTTTGGTGACACTATGGGCAACAGATTGATCTGTTAGTGTCGACTTTTGGTGACACTATGGGCAACAGATTGATTTGTTAGTGTCGACTTTTGGTGACACTATGGGCAACAGATTGATCTGTTAGTGTCGACTTTTGGTGACACTATGGGCAACAGATTGATCTGTTAGTGTCGACTTTTGGTGACACTATGGGCAACAGATTGATCTGTTAGTGTCGACTTTTGGTGACACTATGGGCAACAGATTGATCTGTTAGTGTCGACTTTTGGTGACACTATGGGCAACAGATTGATTTGTTAGTGTCGACTTTTGGTGACACTATGGGCAACAGATTGATCTGTTAGTGTCGACTTTTGGTGACACTATGGGCAACAGATTGATCTGTTAGTGTCGACTTTTGGTGACACTATGGGCAACAGATTGATCTGTTAGTGTCGACTTTTGGTGACACTATGGGCAACAGATTGATCTGTTAGTGACTCACAGCTCATCTAGTCACTTTCCGGTAGTTTCCTTGACCCCTTCTAGCCAGTTAATTGCAGTATTCCTCTCTTCCATCAAATTTTCCCAACACCAAAGTATTTTTCTAAACCAATTGCTCTCATTATGCGTCCAAAGTAGGTTAGTCTTTTTTAAATATTTGGGATTTTAGATATATACAAGGATTATTTCATTTAATATTGAAACATTTGTCCTTTTATCTGTCCATGGCACTCGGAGTAGCTTTCTCCTTGTCTAAATTTCAAAAGCTTCAATTATTTTTCTCTCTTCCTAGAGAATAGTGCAGCCCAAAGTACCAAAGAACTGAGTAACTACCTCAGCAATCCTGCTGCGGTGGTGGTGGATGCGACACATTCAACCAAATGCCCAAGTGGTTCAAGAATGCAATGGCGTTTGAACAACAGACATACACCAAACTCATTATAAGACTTTAGACATTCGCTGAGACAGCCGTGAAGAGTTTATTTCCCTATAAACCACAAGGAGATTCCTCACTTTCCAAAGTTGGGAAGATCAGGAATGTTGCAATGATCGCTGGTCCACTGAGGCCCGCTCCAGACCTGGTGGCCTCTGGGAGGAGAGGGATGGGTAACCAGTAGATAAGTGATGTACAGCAGTAGATAACTGATGTGTATCAGTGAGAGTTTCTAGGTTGACGGCCTACATACAGCACGAGGTCACAGGACCGTCTTCTCCAGGAACCTGGGACGGAGGTAGTTCCTGCCTGGGCATTATTAGACGCCAATGAGGAGGCCACGTGCCGAGTTCCTGGCCTAATGACCCGGCTCTCTGCTGTGGATATCCACAACCTGACTTTACAGAACTCTTGTTGGGGCATTTTCTGGCATTGTGCCTACACAGAGACTGTTGTTGACTGAAACGCTTTCCTTCAACGGGTGTCCGGAATAGTGGAAGTTGATGGAGAATATAGTCAATGGTGACACTTGGGTGAAACTATGTAAATTATTATTAGTAGTTGTTATAATTGTATTGTAGTATGTTATGTGTGTTATAGGGGTAAAATTATTATCGTCCTTTAATAATTCTAAAATTTACATATATTAGTTTGTTTTAGAATTAATTGCATAGGATTTTTTTTAGACTAGCACCTATATATATATATGTCAATCTATAGCTACCGACATGTGGAGTTTCTTAATGAATTATTCAGTAGTTTGGGTGGAGAGAGGAACACACATCGATTCAGTATTACATTGCTATAGATAGATGTACACTCATGGACAGAACTGAAGGAAGTTGTACCTTTCAGCATGTATATCAGGATTCAGACAATAACTGTGAAAGATATTACAGTGACCTTTATTGAAGACACACGAGATAACCAATATACACTCATGGACAGAACTGAAGGAAGTTGTACCTTTCAGCATGTATATCAGGATTCAGACAATAACTCTGAAAGATATTACAGTGATCTTTATTGAAGACATACGAGATAACCAATATACACTCATGGACAAAACTTAAGGAAGTTGTACCTTTTACCATGTATATCGGGATTGAGACAATAACTCTGAAAGATATTACAGTGACCTTTATTGAAGACACACAAGATAACCAAGTGTGAACAACCTCTGTCTCCTTAAAAAAAAGATGACCGGCGACATCAAAGACTTTCTAATTTCTTAAGTTTTGTCCATAAGTGTATATTCAAAATTGGGTGCGTGGCGTGTTTCGTCTTCAGATATACCTGCAACACATCTTAATTTTACATTGAAAAAGGCGACAGCAGGTCGCCGAAATGTTGAGGTGGCTCCACCAGCCAGGGGACATGTCAATACCGCGACATCTATATATACCAAATAGAAACATTTAATCTTTTATTTGGATCCATCAATACAAGGCCAAAGTATAAAATCGTAAAGGAATTATAAATAAAATCGAAAAGGTGAGCAATGAATTGATTTTATTATCCATTTTGACATGTGTATTTTACAATTCTCTTCCCCACAATTTTATCTCTAATGAGAAGTTACCACCACGCTCTATCCACCAAGTACAGCAATACCTGGGCAGGCAGATGTACAATGCCATGACGACTTGGACTGACTGTACTGTAGCCGTCACGTCTTTGACATCCTTTGTACCGGAATCTTGATATTTCTCCTGTAATGTAAATCTACATATACCGTGTATTCAGCTCCCAATGTATTTATTCCAATAACAATATTGAAGATAGCCGTTGCCTGACCGGCGAGACCTCGGCCAGAAAAAACAAAGCAATTTCTGGTCGAATTGTCTTTTATTGAAACTTCGACAAATATAACGATATTTCAAATTAAGACACAACACGAATCAAGGTGAACAAGATGGCGGCCACAAGATCGTCTGATAAATTGCGTCATTCGGCGCGGGTTCAATCGTCTGGTGTTTATTTACTGGGAGGTGGGTCGTGTTAACCAACCGTCTGCTACATATGTTGAGGTTTTTTTAAATAGAATTATTTTTTGGAAAAGGTTTTTTACTAAGTGGTAAAAAAATTTAAAATATTAATTTATTAAGTAATTTATTTTTAACTCTTGAATAAAATACACAATAAAAATATCTCATAGTTTATATAGAATTTGATAAGTTAATTTTATATTATCATGAAGGAACTAAGTTTTGTCCATTAGAGTGGAGATTGCTAATCTTCTGAAATGTAACACCACGAGACCCAATAAATGGATAAACTATTGGAATCAGACAAAGTTTACTGTGATTACATGTGTGGAAGGAGGTTTACTTGGGGGATATGTTCACCAATGTTGACCTGGAGCGTGCTGGGACAGTGGTGCCGTGTCTGGAGAACAGGCTGTCCAAGATGTTGACGTGCGGCTGGGCAAACATAAGGAAGGCAATCACATCTCAAACCATTACGTCATGTCACAACCTGTGTGTATAGTTTTACACAAGACTTATTCAATACACACAGTACTGACAACTATACTCACGGATAAAACTTAAAGAAGTGGAAATTCTTTGATGATGCCGGTCGTCTCTTTTGAAGGAGGCAGAGTTCCAAGGGGAGCTCGAAAGATAAAAGCCAGACTCCTGATCTCTTATGATCCCTATTTTTGTAGCCTAATAGAGTTCCAACGGGAGCTCGAAAGATAAAAGCCAGACTCCTGATCTCTTATGATCCCTATTTTTGTAGCCTAACGGAGCTCTAGGTGTGCTTGGTGCTGCCTTGGTTCCCTCGCAAGCGGTGCGCTGTTACCAGATGCAGCGGGCTGTTTGCATGTGTCGTCCAGATGTTTTTTCTCCGAAAAAGCTTGCAGTAAAGCTTACAGCGGAGGGAGATAATTTCAGTCAGAGGCAATTATGCTCACACTTGGTTATCTCGTGTCTTCGATAAAGATCACTGTAATATCTTTCAGAGGTATTGTCCGGATATACATGGTAAAACTTCCACAAGTGTATACATTGTAAGACCATTGTCGCTGGGAGAGTTCTCCAGGAACAAAAGTATTAAAACCCAAGAGACATTTTACTCCAATTGTTTTCTTTTTATTCCTTTCTGGACTAATGACCCCCGGGTATGCGGAACAGATGGAATATGCAAATTAACCGGAACAATTTACATATTCCGGAATTGACACTATAATACTGACGACTCCCCCCTAACTCTGCGTATGTTGTGTTAAAGGGGTTTATCCGGATATGTCGATTATTGCTGAAACTGACGATGAACCCATCCATAAACTTCTCTTTACACTCATGGACAAAACTTAAGGAACCTTTCAGCATGTATATCGGGATTGAGACAATAACTCTGAAAGATATTACAGTGACCTTTATTGAAGACATACGAGATAACCAATATACACTCATGGACAAAACTTAAGGAACCTTTCAGCATGTATATCGGGATTCAGACAATAACTCTGAAAGATATTACAGTGACCTTTATTGAAGACACACGAGATAACCAATATACACTCATGGACAAAACTTAAGGAACCTTTCAGCATGTATATCGGGATTCAGACAATAACTCTGAAAGATATTACAGTGACCTTTATTGAAGACACACGAGATAACCAATATACACTCATGGACAAAACTTAAGGAACCTTTCAGCATGTATATCGGAATTGAGAGTATAACTCTGAAAGACATTACAGTGACCTTTATTGAAGACACACGAGATAACCAATATACACTCATGGACAAAACTTGAGGAACCTTTCAGCATGTATATCGGAATTGAGAGTATAACTCTGAAAGACATTACAGTGACCTTTATTGAAGACACACGAGATAACTCAGTGTGAACAACCTCTGTCTCAAAAAAAAAAAAAAAAAGACGACCGTCGACATCAGAAACTTTTCACTTCTTTAGGTTTTATCTATGAGTGTATATAGAAAGAGAGAAACTAATTTTGGAGATGACTTTCTTCAGCTTAACATAAAACTGTTTTTTGAAAATTTAAACTTTTCAATGACGCGTATGATTCTTTTAAATAAAACGATATTTTATATACTGCCCTTACTGCAAGTGTAAAGGCAGGATATAGTTTTTATTCTAAAGAATCATACGCGTGATAAATAGTACCAATTTCATGTAACAGATGGCGCTACTAATGCATCCTGTTTATACGACTGTAATAACGAAGGAAAGATTGCTCGATGGAAACTCTACATGTTTACACATGTTGTGGAAGGTTATAACTGAAGGATTGACGACAATAAGGAATGACTAGTTGTTGTTGCTGTCGAGTCCCCTATGGCAAGTAAAAGAATAGAGTTCCTACAGTAAGGGACGAACATAATGCAACTGTGGTGTTCTATAATGTTGCTATGGCCTCGAGGACCGATCATAGTGAACCTTGTTACCTTCATTCCTAATCAACATTCGTATAACGTAATAAAACCGTATTTACCTCCCATCAGTAGAGTTGTACGAGCGTGATAGCACGACACCATGGTGTCTCCAGGTGAACGTTCACAATTTGTCAACCCCAGCTTACTCACAGTCTTAGCGTCTATTTTGACGGGAGAGGTTAATGTTCTTTTCATAGACTCTCTAATATTTTCCCGACAAAATTCCCATCAATTTTAAAGTTGCGTGCTAAACTGAGAGACACATCCGAACGTTTCGACCATATGATGATTAAAATTTTATAAAAGTCTCATGTTTCAGTACTTATGAAAACCTGCAATATGAAAATAAAATGGAAAAGACAGAAATACTATATTTGGAATTCCTTCATCCCACCATAAGAGTTTTTAATATTATTGTTCCTAGCGTCATCTAGTGATAAAAATTAGTATTCATTTTCATAATAGTGTTAATAGGAGAATTGACAACAATAGGGATACATCAAAAGACAAAGTCATAATGGATATCCCATTCAATGTCAATGGTGTATCATAGTTTGAAAACATTTATGCAAATTGTAAATAACTGGCTATAGAGTCATACAACAACGTAATGTGCTAACCAATTCACGGGCAAAGGTTTTCCTATCTATTGAAATGTTAGCTAGGAGAAATACACTCATGGACAAAACTTAAGGAAGTGGAAAATCTATGATGTCGCTGGTCGTCTCCTTATTTCAAAGAGAGGTTGTTTGAGGAGAGGTTGTTCACACTTGGTTATCTCATGTGTTTTCAATAAAGGTCACTAATATCTTTCAGAGTTCCGATATACATGATAAAACTTGCTGTCCATGAGTGTAGACGATGGGAAGTGCTGGGTGTTCCGGGATATAGCGCTATATAATTATAAGCAAAGTTATATAATACTTTCTTCACATCACGTTATACGTGAAAACTAAGCGCCATCTATTGACCGTCTCTGTAAACTAACGGACTCGGGTCGGTGACAAACCCACATCAGGTTGGCAAATCAGAAGGCCTACTCGGAAACCATGATTTCGGATTAATGGCCATCGTCAGTCTAGGGTTGACATTGATTCCAGAATTTCCGCGAGGGATTCAGGAATATTCAGAATTTGCCGAAGAGATGTTTAGCTGTCTCTGGCCGATGTTGCCGGGAAGATGTGATCGCCAATATCCTCTCTCAACTTCCATTGATGGCACGAGGCCATTTGGAGGATTTTAAAGTCATCTATCTATACGTCACTTCTCTAGTTTAATTTTGATAGAACAAGGAACTTTCGGGAAAATGTTTCATTCCTCAGAGATAAGATATTAGCTCCGAGTTACAGAATACACGCCATCTAATGAATAAACATTGAACTTTCTCACATTGAAACTTCTGCTTCTCGAATAAATCATCGAAACCTACTTCTGCAGATACCTTACTGCGCTGATAAGAGAAAATTATATGAAATGGCTCATCAATGGCGAACTCTCTCAGCGGTTACACAAAATTGAACCTTTGAGTCAACAATTTGGGTAAAAAAATGTTACAAAAGTGAAATTGTACTGGGATCAGATTGATAAATTAAGGCATATCCTGATTGTACAACTAAAAGTTGCTGATGGCTTGCGCCATCTGTCGGAATAAATATAAACTTATTGTTGATTGTTTAATGGTATTTGACCAATTCTGGAATAATTGAAATGATCAGTTGATATTTATACCAACAGTTGGCGCAAGTCATCAGAAACTTTTACTTCCACGATTAGGAGATTCCTTGTTTTCTTAGTTTAGTTTGTGTCGTAACTGAGCAAAGCCCCTCGTTCTATCAACATATATTGATGTCTATATGAGACACACGACCCTCCTGCGATCTCAATCGTATTTATAGCAGAAGCTGCCCCAGAAAGGAATCCCAGTTCTGAGATGTAAAGAGGATTTCAGAAATTGGAAATGTCTTCCACCCACCTCCGCACTTGATGCCGCGACAAATGTCCCCGAGCTAAATATGTCAAACCTTCGGTCGTCATCTCTGACACACATCTCTGGGCGGGAATTATGCACGTGAGGGCCTGTCTTGTACACGGCCATTCTGTGATGCTGACAGTTCAAGTCTTCTTGCCGTTCCACCAGAGTGTCTTCACTGTCATCTCGTATCTGATTTAATTTGCATAAACTGGGTATCTCTCTCAACAAATGCCCGTTTTATGAAAAGATCTGGATTAAAAAGCAGACAATATACTAATTGTAACGCGGTGTGTTAGATTATATTTACACCTTGGCTCACTATAGGCACTAATATATAGATACACGTATGCATATATATTGTGTATATGTATATATGTTTGTTATAAATAAGGTACAATCATAAAACTATATATTTTAACGCCTTGCCAAATGTTTTAATTTTTATTTGTTCCTGACGAGGACAAAAGGTTTTTGTCGAAAAGTCGAGAGAATAAAAAAGATTTACTGGCCGAAATGTCTTTTAATTCTAAGAAATAAAACTAGGGATAAACTTCGTAAATTTCTGTAATTGCAGAAATATTGGAGGTTTTGCCCCGTCAATCTGAGATCTGTCAAATTTACACGCGTGCGCAATTTTCTACATTTTGTGTTTCTCCAACTTTACTATATATTACGGGTTGGTTGGTCCATCAAATTTCTTAATTTATGTTTATCAAATTTTCACAAACCACACAATACATTTGAGAAAATAAAAGATACTATGTCGCAACTATTTTATTACCAATTTTATACAGGATATTATAGAGTTCAAAAATTAAAAAATCTATGTTAATAGATGAATATTTTACAAAGCTATATATAATGGATCAAATATAGGAGAATATAACATATAGAATAATATGTGAAAAAAATAAAAAATAAACATCAGATGTTTATATTAAAAACAAAAAAAGGCATAATTCGACCTCTCATAAGGGCATTTAAATGACAGAGCGCCATCTAGTGGACTAAAAACCAACTAAACGCTGATTTAACTTGTCCCATGATATTTGTCCAACCCGTTTTCTTGATAAATGAAGAAAAGTTGGCTTTTGCTCATTCAGCGGCCAGGATATGCCTTTGTTGTTTTTAATAGAATAATAAAACTATACGCGTATATATATAAACAACTTTATGTTAAATGATGCACAATGAAGACCTTGTATATATACTCCCACAGCGGGAAAGACTCCGCCACCGATGGACTGCGAGAGTTCCTTCCCACAGAGTAGGCAGGTCGATGTGGTGGCTGGTATTGTCCACCTCAAGACCAAGATTCACAGTTGTCATTGCCCCGGGATGGAGGCCTGTAGATCCACGTGGCGGGGATGAAGAAGTCTTTATAAGATTGGGGCTGTTGGAGAAAATGACAAATGGGACGTATGTTGAGACAAATATATTGAAGTTTTGGAGAAAAAGTGAAATGAACCGCAGGAGAGAAGAACTTGGATGACGGACTGGATATGGTTCCTGAATAAAACTCTGAGATTATTATTTTGTTTTTTGGATAGATAGAATGAGACAAAAAAAGAAAATAATTTTAATCAAAAAAGAAGAAATATATTGAGAAGAAGAAATTTTTAATTTTATTTTATATATAACGTACGTATAAAAGATTCAATCCAAAGTTGAGGGAGAGGAAGGTATTCAGTTAAAGGGAGAGGTTTCACTTTTAGTACTTTTATAATATTGATGGAAATTTTTGCCGGGAGGAAAATAGTCTATTAAAATAAAGGTCGCCTCTCCCGTCAAAATAGACGCTAAAACTAGACCCCATCTATTGACCCTCTCCGCAAGCTAGAGGACTCAAGTCGGTGACACAGCACCAGCTTTGGCAAACTGAGAAGCGTCCACTTGGAGACCATGGATTCGGGATAATGGACCTTGTCAGTCCAGGGTGGGCTTTATTCCATGAGATCCACATGGGATCTAATGGAATATTCACAATCTGCCAAATGGTTGAATAAGATAAATAATATTATAAATATATAAATTGAATTATAATACACACACACACACACACAAGCCTTTTTATTGGGGCATCCAGCCCTATACATGATTCCCCTCTACAGGATTCAGCAAAGGAAGATATTTCAAAAGTAAAAAACTAGAATACAAGAAGTAATAAGGAAAAAGAAAAGAGAGAATAAAGAAAAAAACAAAAAGAAATATAACCATATATACAAAAAATAAACATACAGAGCAAAAGGAACCGTACATGATTAAATATTTAAATTAAAGTACCAATGTTTAAGATATGTCAAGGTTAGGATATCATTGAGAGGGCTAGTGTGGAATCAGCCGCATTCAATCTTCGCCTTCCTCCTCCAAGCAAACCACGACATTCGGCGAATCCATAAATTGAATTATAATAAAATATAACGAGGAAACATTATCCATTATCTATGAAGAAAAACATGGCTTAAAATATTTATTTGTGTGTTGTGAGCTATTAAGTTGAAATTATAAATAGACAACAAAAATTTAAAAAGAGAGAGAAAGGGAAAAATAATCCTTTGGAACAATAGTAAAACGACTGACGAGTTTTCGAACCTGATTTGCATAAAAGAAGCCTAGTGACCGAATAGAGAGATGGGATATTTAGGGATTACACGGGATAACCCATTGTATTCTTGATGATGTAATCATTACATGACATTTTACTCTGCTCCTCAATGAATGATCAGTGTTGCCCAATAGTTTCCCCGCCAGGGTTGCCTAATCTCTGCAGGGGGCGAGGAGAGTTTAAAACGGCGGTGGCGGCCGTAGCTCGGCACAATCCCTCTTCAGCTTCTCCAGGTGGGTCAGCCTCCAGCGGCTCTGTCTTGATAGGAAATCTTCGCTCTGTTCGTTTTGTGATTAGGAGAAGAGTTCAATAGATTTTCTGATAATTTTTTGTATGAAATATTCAAATTTAAAAAGTAAGATATCGGATATGGACAATAGACTCTCGGGGCAATCAATTCCAGAAATTTCAGTTAACGTGCTGTTGGATACCTTTATCTATATTTTAGAAAAGCTTTAGTATCAAATATTAATATAAGGCAATTTCATTTCCTATATTATATATATATAAAAGCCATATATATAAAAACTATATATGTTCTTAACTAAGCATATATATATAGAAGAATTTAAATAGGAGTTATATTATAGGTAATTGAAGAAAGTTTTTTTTTATTAATTTCGTTTTTATTATTTTTACTAGAATTTTCCAACAGTTCTGGGGGTTACTGAAAAACACAAGGCGCCGCAACTCTTTTAAAATAAACAGAGTTGCGGCGTTTCATGTTTTTGTTCAATTTGTCGAAATGTGATAATGAATATTGTGTTGTAAAACTATGGAACTATAGAGAAATATATTTACATACAATGTCTTATTTATTATACTTTATCTCCACATTTAGTGAATAGTTCTGTTAGAACTTATAAAGTTGTCGTTTAATCAGAAATTGATATATGTGACATTAGCTCAAAATTTGTAAAAATATTTCTTTAAAAAAACATATTAGATCCATCAGCTGATAACGAAAATTTGCCCCGTTTTGAATTAGAATAAAAATCCCGCGAAACTAGGATGTAAGACCTATTAGAACTGTGTTATATTTTCACTTTTTCAGAATTAATATATATTATTATATTATAAAATTAAAAATAAGACCTTATATTTATTAAATAAAAAGGTTATAAAATAACGCTGAAATATATTGGAATAAAATTTTCACTTTAACATCATTATAAGATTTATTAGGAATACATTATGTAAAGTTAAATATGACTTTTATCGAGTATTATAAATATAATATATTTATGCAGAAGATGAGTAACTACATTTTAAGTATAAAATATATATTAAAATTTGACCACAAATTGCTTTATTATGGTTAAAAAAAAAAAAGTAAAACCGCACGCACATTTAGCACTGTGTCAAATTCTATTTTTAAACACAATTTTGTCATTCGATAAAAGCATCAGGTAAATGTTTTTAGCGCCATGGCATAAACCATGTTGTAGCCTAAAGTGGTCGTTAACATTTGATAACAGACGTGCAAAGTTCACCAACCCAGATACTTTTCCTTACGGAGCAAACAAACATAAGGAGGTTTCATTGTCAAGACCTTCCTTTGAATGGATACGGAATTAGAGTGTATCTTTCTGTAATTTATATTTGTGCTTTACAACCTGAGAGTGAAAGTCAATATCTCTTGCCTATTTAAAGTACTTTCGAGTGTTTCTAAATACTCCATTTAGATTCTATAAATAGAATGTTTCCTATTCTGAATAGGGAGGAGAATATTTAACGTATTCACAGAGAACAATGTTATTGAGGAAGAATACATTTCCCTTCCCTATTTGGGAGCCTTTTAAGATTCTATTGGCCACACGAAAATATATCTCTGAATATATCGTCACATCATCATCTGACATGATCATTAAGCAATTCTACTTTCTAATTTTTTCAAAGATAATATTTTCATATAATAGTTCGTTTTAATGTTATATATATTTTTTACGACAGTAAAAAAATATTTAAATATATTTCAAAATATTTTTAGAATTAGAATTATATATATCGAGTTATAAAAAAAAAATTTTTCTAAAAATATTAAACTAGAATTTCTGATGTTAATAAATATTTACTTTTTTTATCTGTGAAATATAATAATAATAAATTTGTATATTGTGATTATATGTGAGTTGATAAAATATCGTCAGTTTAAATATTTATCAAAACATTCTAAAATAATACCAAAGAAAAGGGAGGGGGGGGGGGACACTCAGGAAAAAGTAAAACGGAAAAACAATAAATGAAAGTTGTGGAAGCAGACGACGCCCAGTAGTTTCCCGCTCAAAGTGGGGCGATCAGACGACCAAGCTGACCTAGCGGCACGTGCCCTGCTCGCGGGCATGTGCTCTTGAAACCTGTCGTCTGTACTATTTTCTGGTCGCTCACTCTGGCAGTCGATCAATCAATCGTTTGGCGCTTTCAAACAGACGATTCTAGGGGAAACGTTGTGGTATGATAGGCTTTACTTGTTTATTAAAAAAGAGGCATCTGCTGATTGTGAAACTAAGGAGATGCCTTTTTCTGAATTTATCCATCCCAGTACAATTTCATTTTTTCACATAAATGTTTCTTGATATATTAAACAAAAATGAATTTCAAACAATCATTTTATGGCTGAAAAGGCATCTTCGATTTACTTGATTGAGAATGTTTTGGGTTATGAAGAAAGAACGGTCAATTTACAAAAAAAAAAAAAATCATAGAATATATCTAGAATATTTTCATTATTTTTACATCAACTAACCTTTATAAATACGTACTTTGATAATGGTTAGCAATCTATAAATGGAAATTTTGTTAGTTTACATACACATATTTGATCCAATATATGTTATATATAAAGCTATACTTTTTGACTGTTTTATTTTCAAAACAATCTAACTATGTAATACTGAAAATTTTTAGAAAATACTTTCAATTGAGAAGTCCGGTGCTGCAATGGGTTATTCTCTCATTGACATTTCTACTTGCTGCTGTTGATGGTAGAAGAACGTCCTGTCTCGAAAGCATGTCAGTTTTATCAATGAAGAAATGGATCTTTGCATCGCCCTATGTAAATAATAGCGCCCAAAGTGTTCAGTATTGAACACAAATTTCACCCACTTTTGTTCCAATGAAATCACTCTCTTGTTCTTCCTTTTCTTTGCACTTGAGCAGGTCCAGGTCTCCAGTGACTTCTCTATCTTGAGTTCTTCTCTTTATTTCTTCATAACTTCCCATCAGTCCAATTTTTTCTACCGTTCTCCTCCCAATCAGTTTACCCTCCAGTGTATTCCAGGACGTCAACGGTTCCAAATTTAGGCTCCAATGTTGTCTAAGCAGTTTATCCCTAGAGGGTGAAGGGTAGAGAGTCAATAAGTTTATCGAATTTTCCACTTGACGCAGAGGTTCCCACACCACACCCACCATATAGAGAGAGAAATCTCCGGACGAAATGGCCCCACTGAGGAAGGGCAGGGATGGCCTGGTTAGTGACATCTCGGCCGTACTTTCCCTCTTGGCGGGGGATGTTTGCAGTCAGCCAAGAAAGGATTTACTTACTCTTCCTTATGTGTTTTATCATCGACTTGTTAGAGAAATTTTAAAATGGTCGTTTTTATGCAAATTTCTGGGAATGAGAGAGGTGAACCCTCATCGGTATTCCTATAACTAGGAAGCCATCAATTTGTGGCAGCGCCGATTCTGGCAATATTCTCGGGTTTCTGGGTCAGATTTAAATGTTTCCTCGCCGTTCGGCATGCAAATTGAAACTTAAGTTATTTGGATTTATTAGTTCAGAAGTGTCGGTATTGTAGATAAAGTAGTCTGCTGTCATACACATAGCTGAAAACATTATTCAGAACGCCGAAATCCTAGCTTTTTTTTCTAAAAAATATGGCAACGTGCATTTTTACACAGATTTGTTTTTATAGCTTTTTGCCACTATCTGATGGAATATCAGTCCAACTCTTAGTTGATGATGTGTCTCAAAAGTTTTATGGTTTTACCTGGATTGTCCAAAAGATCCTTGCTATGTTGTGGACTTTGTGCTTCTTGTGTCTGTGTTGGCTGTACACTTGATTACCTAGCTTTTGTGAAAGGATTTATGCACCAGGAAAAGCATCAGTAACTTCCACCCAGGATTTCCTGGATCATGTTTGGCCGCTACATGAGGCTAACTAGAACTGCTTGTCCAGTCACCATGTCTATCGTCACCCGTCTCCTCTTCGCCTTCCTGCTGGCCTCCCCCATGTTCCTGGAGCCCGTAGAGTCCAAGATCCTGTTGAAGAAGCTCCTGGCGGCCGGACTGGTGGCCAAGGCCCTGCACAAGAAGACAGTCATCCTGCCCGTGCCCCTGCCCGTGCCCATCCCCATCATCAAGAAGCAGGAGCACATCGTCCACTACCCGTGAGTCCTTCCCATCCAACCTTCCCAGCTAGATGCCATAAATTTCGAGCGATCGTCCTTTACCTGAAGTTCTTCTTCAATACCTCAGTAGAATTTAATTTATCTTTTGAAGACTCCTCAATCAAGGTGATCAATCCAACGTCACAGTCTGGTAACTTGGTTTTTCTCTCCAGTTGGTCCACCAATGTAGTGCGACAGCGTCCCTTTGGTTCTCTAGAAGCATCCTTTATTCAATCCTTATCTCAGCACATGGCCTAGCCACAAATCGCTTTTTTTTTTTAGTATAACAATGAGACATCTGTTCTCTCCCGCTACTACTTCCTCATATGTGACATGTACATTCTACGGTATGTTCAACAAGAGCACAGTAGCCGTGTAGTTAAACATGCTCGGCGATCCGTGTAAGCGTCCAGCTCCACTGTGTGGGCCTACAAGAGCTGTGCCGATCACAACTGGGAACTCCGCTAATTACGACAGGAAACAGTCCAATTGGGAAACCAACGCTCTAATCCCCGAGCTTACAAATCCACAAACAGCCATTTTTATTTTTACCTTCGGAAACTCCGTGTTTGGTCAGATGGGATTGGCCTCAATCTCTCCAGCGGGCGGTCGGTTATATCGGGATGGACCATCCGCCATTATTGGCTCGGACTTCTATGAATGTCGTGTTGGTTTAATCCAGGATCTTAGTTCTGGATTTCTCTGAATGTCGTGTTGGTTTAATCCGGGATATTAGTTCTGGACTTCTGTGGAATCCTGACTCCTGTTGATGCGTGTACCTAGACTTCTTCCCTTTAACTGTTAGAGCGTAGATAACGTAGATGTCGCTGTGTGTGCCCCAGCATCCACCACCACCACAACACCGCCGTCGTCTACGAGAAGCCTTACTACGGGAACGAGTACGGCAGCGAGTACAACGGTTACAACAACTACAACAGCTACAATGGCTACAATAACTACAACAGCTACAACGGCTACAACAGCTACAATGGCTACAACGGAGAATACTGAGGGACGACAGCCTGCCCTCTCTGTACATAGCAGCCTCACCTGTACACTTGTGCCATAGGATCAATAAACAGATTGTATATTTGCACCCACACACCGCCTGACGTCATGTGAGTTGTACACCGCGCCTTCAACAGAGACTGAAATATCACAAGTGTTTACCCAACAAATACGGCTTCCCTCGTCATATCCATCCTCCTATAACGAACGACTCGGCTTATGAACTGGTTTTAAAAACATTGTGGCGACATCTTGAATGTTCCAGATTCTCGATTATAGACAATGCTAGAAGACCAGAAATTCTAGGCCTTAAATCTAACATTGTAAATCCTATTTATTCAACTCGATGCTAATTCACGTGAATACAAAAATACACGTAGTTCCGCTAGACGGAATTGACATAGCAACACTCCAGGCGCAGTTGGCAGATATTGTCGGCGACCCAACACCAGCTTTGACAACTGAGAAGCGTCCACCTAGAGACCATGGTTTCAGGATAATGGCCCTCGTCAGTCCAGGTCGGGCTTTATTCCATGAAATCCACAATGAAATATTCACAATCTGCCAAGGAGGTGTTTAGCTGGCAGAGTAGATAGGCCAAATCTATGGTCAAAATATAGGTGGAAATTTTGCTGGAAGGAAATTGATTTATAAAATCAAAGGTCGCTTCTCCCGTCAAAATTAGACGCCATCTATTTACATTCATAATTTCAATTGGAATCTATTAATACATTTTGGCAATATGTTCTTTATGATATTTGTATTATATTTACAGACCTTGCTGCGGGCAGTGTTATAAATTATTAGATGAGAGTTCATCATCACTGCAGTAAAGTCTGTAGAGATATTTTATAATAAATATCATATGTGTATATTGTCAGAACTAATTAGTATTAAAAATTATATATTTACATATATCTTCAGGCTGATGAAATTCCAAGCTTTTAAAGATTAGATAATAGGAAATTCGTGGCAGGTTTATTTCAGTAATAGATGTTCTGTTGGTTTGTCTCCTAACAGGATGAAGTTTTGAATACCAGACCCCTCGTTCAGTAGCTGATAGTGAGTTCTTATATTTCTATATAAGCTCTCTCTATATATATTCAAATGCATTTTTCTAAATTATTGTTAAATACTGAATCTGGTCATTTATAGTACACACAATGTTTATTTCTTGAGAAGCCTACAGCCTGCAACACGCTAACGAGAGTCAACAGACCGAAACATGTATGTGGTTGGTTTTTCTTGATTTATCAAGATATGGATTAGCCAAATATTATGGAATAACCTAAAAATCACTAGATGGCGCTCTGCCATTTAAATGCTCATGTGAATGGGCAAAATATGCCTATTTTATTTTTAATATCAACACCCGACTTTTTTCTATATTTTTGTTACATTTTCACACAGTGATCAATACGAGGTGCATTTTTGATTAAATTCAAAATACGCCTTGTTATTAATAATATATTTTAACCTATATATTGCGTTGTATACCTCACCACACTAAACGATCAATATTATTAAATACCAGCTTCAAGAATACAACAATCAAAAAGGAATTTAAAATTCTTCTCATATTCATCTTTCAACTCTATAAAAGATATAAATTACTTAGAGGAAAGTTTTAAAATATTCTGTAAGGTAAAAAAGACGCATTCAACTTGCTCCTACAGTTATGATGAAAGCATTATATGAAAGTATATTCCTATTTGGTTCATGGAGCGAGATATTTTAAAAATCTATTGATGAAATCCATGGTAAGTGGTCTGATTTGGTAGCGATTTTCTGGTTTATAATATTCCGATATATGGAGAAGGTTTCTTCAGGAACACTGGCACGCAGAATGGCACCCAAATATAATTCTCGAAGACACGATGTAGTTTTAAATCTTTCAGTAAAGTTTTCTTGAATTTAGCATGAATGGCCGGGAAACATGAGAGCATTTGTATAAAGTTTAAAATAACAGCGCTTTATCAAAGTTGTCTTCTTAATTGCTGAGAGATTTTACACTCAACCACAGTTCCAGTTCAGATTTATTGGGTGCCGCTTACCAAGAGCAACATAGTTCATATAAATGCAAAATATATATATTATATATTATTATTATTATTATTATTAATTTTAAATGAATACAATAAATAAAAAATAGAATATTAAAAAATTGCATAATATATATATTATATAATTTTTAAAATATTATTTTTTATTCATTATTAACTATAAAGATTTTTGACCATTATTTTTAGAATGCCTTTGTCGTCATTTAAATTAATTTGTTTTTCTTCTAGAGAGAGAGAGAGAGTTATTTCTTTAAAACATTGTAAATATTGTAAATAATTATCCTCATTTTTATCAATCACAATAATATAAATTAACTTAAAAATTTCTATATTAACTGTGACATATTTTATTATACGCAAGACAAGCAATTAACTGCTTGATAAGAAATATTTACAATTTTTTACCAAACGACTGGTAAGAAATCTTCCTAAAAATCAATTCCTTTTAACAAATATCGTAACATATATATAAATATATATTTATATTAATATAATATATAATAATAATAAATAATATGAATATATATATATATTTGATATAATTAGTGTACATTTAAAAATAGTTTAAATTTCCAATAACAGATGGCGCGCATATACATGTTTATATCAGCTAATATTTCCAATCTGTAGACAATTTTTTTTTTGACAATTAAAATAATTTTATTGACATCTTGTCAATACATACAAAGTGCACAGTCTGCACTATTAAAAAAAAAAGATAATATGGATTATATTAACTATGTATAATGAATGTAGAATGTAAATACACTCTATAACGAAAAAATCGACGCACCAAGAAGGAGCTATCCGATTGGGGCAAAAATTAGTGTAAGTGAAGAACATGTATAGGGGAAACGATTAAAATTTCAGAATAATCAATTGTTTTATCCCAAAGTTGTTGATCGTCACAAATTGAGAAAGTCGATATATCTGTACCATCTGCTGCTTGTTTATTTCCGTAATCTGGGGGATAATCTGACTAGATACTTGACATTATCTGGTTAAATTAATGCCTCAATCTTTTTAATCGTTCGTTTAAATCGATATCTAAGTTCGTCTGCGGTTACTTTTTCTTTTCAGATTTTTGATAATTTTTGTTTCGAAGTTAACGTTCAGAAAATTTCAACGCCAATTGTTCATATGTATTAAGTTCTTCAATTTTGAGATCATTTTTTGTGATAATTACATTTCTTACAAACAAGTTGTTTTTTTCTTAATAGCTTGTTCTCAAAGATTTCCATTTTATCTGTGTATATAAGAGTTATTGCTGTGGACATAACGTTCAATCGCATGTCAATTTAAATTGGTGGTTAGCTAAAAGGACGACCAATATTTGCTGGGTTAGTTCTGTTGTATTTTTGGAAGGCCAGGTGTTGATCCAGGGTTAGTCCTAGGTTGCGAACACTCTCCTTTTAACAAAAAGGCATCTCCTGATCGTGCAACTTAAAGTTGCTGCTTGTTTGCGCCATCTATCTATTCGTTGATTTTTAATTATTCCAGAATTGGCCAATTACCTTTTCTTAAAGAAAGGGTGTTTAGCTAATTCTGGAATATTTTTTAAATCAACGATTAGTTGATATTTTTTCCGACAGATGGCGCAAACCATCAGCAACTTTTATTTAGACGATCATTAGATGCCTTTTACTTAACTAACCACCTGATCCCAATACAATTTTGTACATTTTTTTTTCATTGTCCTTTTATTTGAAAGGGTCGTCAATAAAATACTTCTTTGCCAAGTTCTATTTTTGTTCATATTGGGTGGGAAAAAGATATCTATATATATAAAAATGAATGTATGTTTGTTTGTCCTTTATGCCTGACCAAACCACTCATTGGATCGCCATGAAACTTTGGGAAGTTATTTAGTGTAGTACTGGGAAGGTTTCTAGCAAATAAAATTTTTGAAATAACTTTTCGCCTAGATATAATCAAGATAAATATTCTAATTTATCTGTTATAATTCAACAATCTGCTCTAAATATTATCATGATGATACGATGTTTTTGTAATGTAGAAAATTAGGAAAGACAAAATTCAGGATGACACGGCAATTTATTTGAGACAAGAATAATGATACAATTCCAAGGCAAGATACTATTCCTTTAACTTCCAATTACGGAGGGAACCAATTAATAATGATTTTATTCAACTTATCGAGTATTTTTCAAGGGACCGGGAAAAAATGTTCACTTTATCGAGAGATTCGTTAGACAAACCTTTACTCGGGTAAAATCCGGGCGAAGCCGGGAATATCCATTTCGTAGCTACACCGTCTCTCCAAGAGGCAGTCTCTTATTAAAGGTCTATTAGAGATTCTTTAATAGCAATTAGAATCTTCAATGAGAGACCACCAACAGGAGAAACAAGTTGATTCATGTTTTTAGGTGGTCTTTCTTAAGAGACTCTATTTACATATTTAAAATATGAAAAAATTAAAATATTTTAAAATTAAAATATTTTAAAATCAACATTTTCTTACTGTTACGTTTAATTACTGTTAATATCTATATATATAAAAATGAATGTATGTCTGTTTGTTTGTCCTTTATGCCTGACCAAACCACTCATTGGATCGCCATGAAACTTTGGGAAGTTATTTAGTATAGTACTGGGAAGGTTTCTAGCAAATAAAATTTTTGAAATAACTTTTCGCCTAGAAATAATCAAGATAATTATTCTAATTTATCTGTTATAATTCAACAATCTGCTCTAAATATTATCATGATGATACGATGATTTTGTAATGTAGAAAATTAGGAAAGACAAAATTCAGGATAACACGGCAATTTATTTGAGACAAGAATAATGATACAATTCAAAGGCAAGATACTATTCCTTTAACTTCCCATTACCGAGGGAACCAATTAATATTGATTTTATTCAACTTATCGAGTATTTTTCAAGGGACCGGGAAAAAATGTTCACTTTATCGAGATATTCGTTAAACAAACCTTTACTCGGGTAAAACCCGGGCGAAGCCGGGTACATCCATACAAGAATAATGATACAATTCCAAGGCAAGATACTATTCCTTTAACTTCCAATTACTGAGGGAACCAATTAATATTGATTTTATTCAACTTATCGAGTATTTTTCAAGGGACCGGGAAAAAAATGTTCACTTTATCGAGAGATTCGTTAGACAAACTTTTACTCGGGTAAAACCCGGGCGAAGCCGGGCGGGTCCGCTAGTCTATAAATAAAAAAGCCCTCATTCAGTTTATGGTAAAATGATTCTGTCGCATGGACACAGAAGCCAGGATGTCATTGGCAAAAAGATGTAATGAGGGTTTATTAGAAAAAAAAAACGGAAACCTTTCAAGAGGGAGAAGTTAAAGTCTTAAGGTCAAAATATGTCAACTGAGACTAGTTTTAGTATCGGTATAAAAGGAAAACAGCAAAATGCAATATTACAACGCTATGGTATTTTAACCGCTGGAAGGGTTCACCACAGATGAGCCAGGCCCTCCCAATAATTTATCATTGCAGTAAGGGAAGTAGAAATTTGTTTTATTTTAAAAATGAATCATACGCGTCTAAAATGGTTCCAATTTCTTATATAAACCAGTGTTGCCGAACCCGACTACTGTACACACCCAATATTCAGCCAATCGTGGAAGCAGAACTTCCATATTGACAAGGACGTCATGGCGCGCCAACAGAACGTGCAAATCAACACTTTCTCCCGGACCGTAACATGACATGTGGGTCACGTGTTAGCACATTGTTTGACACTGTATTGTGTCACTTGGTACCACGCGGGGAGTACACTCATGGACAAAACTTAAGAAAATGGAAAGTCTTTGATGTCGCCAGTCGTCTTTTTTTTTTTTTTTTTAGGAGACAGAGGTAATTTTGTTCACACTTGGTTATCTCGTGTGACTTCAATAAAGGTCACTGTAATATCTTTCAGAGTTATTGTCTGAATCCCGATACACATGCTAAAAGGTACAACTTCCTTAAGTTTTGTCCATGAGTGTATATTGGTTATCTCGTGTGACTTCAATAAAGGTCACTGTAATATCTTTCAGAGTTATTGTCTGAATCCCGATACACATGCTAAAAGGTACAACTTCCTTAAGTTTTGTCCATGAGTGTATATTGGTTATCTCGTGTGACTTCAATAAAGGTCACTGTAATATCTTTCAGAGTTATTGTCTGAATCCCGATACACATGCTAAAAGGTACAACTTCCTTAAGTTTTGTCCATGAGTGTATATTGGTTATCTCGTGTGACTTCAATAAAGGTCACTGTAATATCTTTCAGAGTTATTGTCTGAATCCCGATACACATGCTAAAAGGTACAACTTCCTTAAGTTTTGTCCATGAGTGTATATTGGTTATCTCGTGTGACTTCAATAAAGGTCACTGTAATATCTTTCAGAGTTATTGTCTGAATCCCGATACACATGCTAAAAGGTACAACTTCCTTAAGTTTTGTCCATGAGTGTATATTGGTTATCTCGTGTGACTTCAATAAAGGTCACTGTAATATCTTTCAGAGTTATTGTCTGAATCCCGATACACATGCTAAAAGGTACAACTTCCTTAAGTTCTGTGCAGGAGTGTATATTGGTTATCTCGTGTGTCTTCAATAAAGGTCACTGTAATATCTTTCAGAGTTATTGTCTGAATCCCGATATACATGCTGAAAGGTACAACTTCCTTAAGTTCTGTGCAGGAGTGTATATTGGTTATCTCGTGTGTCTTCAATAAAGGTCACTGTAATATCTTTCAGAGTTATTGTCTGAATCCCGATATACATGCTGAAAGGTACAACTTCCTTAAGTTCTGTGCAGGAGTGTATATTGGTTATCTCGTGTGTCTTCAATAAAGGTCACTGTAATATCTTTCAGAGTTATTGTCTCAATCCCGATATACATGCTGAAAGGTACAACTTCCTTAAGTTTTGTCCATGAGTGTATATTGGTTATCTCGTGTGTCTTCAATAAAGGTCACTGTAATATCTTTCAGAGTTATTGTCTCAATCCCGATATACATGCTGAAAGGTACAACTTCCTTAAGTTTTGTCCAGGAGTGTATACACTTATATAGTTCTAGATGGCGTATATTTGCTGTGCACACCTTTGCGGATCCATTAGCCTAATGTAGCACGACGTGTGAAAGAGACGAAGCTTGCCTCTTAGACAATAGAAAGTCTTTCTTTACAAACATTGTGTCGTTCTGTAGCCCTATAGCTGTTAGCAAAACAAACCTGCCAGCATTGGAATACTCTTCTATTACATTACCCTCATGGACAAAACTTATGGAAGTTGTACCTTTTACAAGTATTTCGGGATTGAGACAATAACTCTGAAAGATATTACAGTGACTTTTATTGAAGACACACGAGATAACCAATATACACTCATGGACAAAACTTAAGGAAGTTGTACCTTTCAGCATGTATATCGGGATTCAGACAATAACTCTAAAAGATTTTACAGTGACCTTTATTGAAGACGCGCGAGATAAACAAGTGTAAACAAAAATGCGTCTCTTACATTTAAAAAAAAAAAAAAAACAGACGACCGGCGACATCAAAAACCTTCCACTTCCTCAAGTTTTGTCCATCACTGTAGACGACATTCTTATACAATTCCATTCATCGTCACTCAATTTGTCACATCACACGGTCCAGCACTACTTACATAACAGTGGTTTATCGGGAAATCCAAATTGTTCCTGCGAAGAAACTGAACAAACCACCTTATCTACGACTGTCCGAACTTTGTAGAAGTGAGACATCGATTGTTCTCCCAAATATAAATTATTTAAGTCTCTTACGCCAACCGCTTTGTTTATATCAACTCTGTCGTTTGATACATGTAAATATGTAAATATTTATTCCTAAGTTTTAATTTGTTTCCTCTGTGATAGGTACAAATATAATACTTCAATGTTGTGTCTTGTGTTGGATATATATAATAAATATTCTTCAATATTAGACAACAGTTTAAACGATTTTAACGCGTATCATTCTTTTTAAAATTAAACAACTTTCTACTGCCCTTACTGAGATTATAAAATAATGGGAGGGGTTGGCTCATCAGTGGTAAACTCTCCCAGCGGTTTCGCGCCAGTTTAATCCACCATACCGCTGTAATATTGCACATTGGGCTGTTTTCCTTTTATACCGATATACTGAAGCTGACCTCTTGGAAAAGGTATTTTAAATGAACTATGGACATAATCTTAGAGGGGAAAGTAGAAATACATATAAATTTATAACAGGCATTGCTCTTCCGAAAATAGCACACATTTGAGTATTTTTTTAAATATATCTAAAACATAATATATTTTGTTGTTATCCAAGACGAGGCAAGATTAACTAAGCATTAGTTTATTTCCTATTATATTATATTATTATATACAAGTCAAAAGAGATCACTAGCAGAGTATTATTCATTTTAGTTTCCAGAGCTCAACAATCTATGAGCCTAATACTCTGCACATATATTATATGCAACGGTTTGGCAGATTAAACTGGCGAAACCGCTGGGAGGGTTCAGCACTGATGAGCCAGGCCCTCACGTTATTTTATGATTTCAGTAAATAGAGTTGGAATTTATTTTATTTCCAAAAGAATCATACGCGTCAAAAATAGTTAAAATTTCATCTAACAGATGGCGCGCATTACATCACCTTAATACTTGGCCACGTACTTTGGTTTATCTCGTTAGTTTTGTTTATCTTTTGATAAACTTTTTGCAGAATTCGCACGAGCACCTGGAGTGATAAGCAAGCTCCAATCCAACTTTACCAAACCCCTCCAAGTAGGTTCTGTGCTCATGTTGGAGCCGGAAATGTCATGTCCCTGATGTCGGCCCCAGAGATGCGGGCCCCGATCTCGCCAATTGCAGGAAGACATCTCAATTTCCAAATGGCGCACAATTAGCCTGTCCGGGGGCGGAACGTGGGACTTCCGCGATGACAAGATATAAGTGGGCGACACCGGGACCTCGGCACTTCTTCCCGGACTCCGAGGTAGGTGTCACAGCTGTACGTGCGTGGATAGAAACAACCATATCACAACCGGTCCTCATCTCTAGAAATTTAGATAACACAAAGTTGCGGTATTCAAGTACCTCACCCTTTATTGTTCTAATGACCTTTTAAGGGGAGAGAAGCCTATTTATTGGTACATGTTTAGATATTAAGAAAAAGGCATCTCCTTATCGTGCAACTGAAAGTTGCTGATGGCTGGCGCCATCTGTCGGAATAAATATCAACTATTCTCGTTGATTTTTAATTATTCCAGAATTGGCCAAATACCCATTCTTGATTAATCAAGAAAAGCTAACCACGGACGCGTTTCGGGCTGTTGGCCCTCATCAGCGTGGTGCAAGCTGTACCTCAACAACCAAAAAATTGGTAATTAAGGCATCCTGAAAAATCATGAAACGGGTAGTTAAGGCCAGAATTGCGTGAGGACGCTACACAATGTGAAAAAATAGTACAAATGTAACAATAGTACAATGTTACATTTGTACTATTTTTTCACATGTTTAGATATGTACTGATGAGGTCCCGAACTATGGTATATACAGGTTGTGTCTAAGTTAACCAAACCTGGTGTTTCCTTATCATCAACATCACAATCTGTACTGGGGTCATAAACCAAAATACACACACACACATTGTTCTACTGCAGATTTAAAGGGAGAGGTGCCATTTTGGTACATGAATATCATTCTCTCCCTCAACTTTATATTTAATTTAGAAATGTCATTGAAAATATTTTGGTGTGTAAATAAGGGAAAACAAAGAGACGGAATGTTTTGCTATTTTTGTTCCTCGTATTATGATACATTTTTTAAATTCGTTCAACATTTTATTCTGTTTAATTTATGATAAAAAAGTAAACGGCATGGGTACGTTGGCTCCACACAACTAGGCTGAAGTAATGTGACAGACTTAGATTTACTCATGGACAAAACTTAAGGAAGAAGAAGGTCTTTGATGTCGCCGGTCGTCTGTTATTATTATTCTTCTTTTTTTTTAAGGAGATAGAGTCAATTTTGTTCCCATTTGGTTATCTCGTGTATCTTCAATAAAGGTCACTGTAATATCTTTCAGAGTTATTGTCTCAATCCCGATATACATTCTAAAAAGTACAACTTCCTTAAGTTTTGTCCATGAGTGTATATTGGTTATCTCGTGTGTCTTCAATAAAGGTCACTGTAATAGCTTTCAGAGTTATTGTCTGAATCCCAATATACATGGTAAAAGGTAACAACTTCCTTAAGTTTTGTCCATGAGTGTATATTGGTTATCTCGTGTGTCTTCAATAAAGGTCACTGTAATAGCTTTCAGAGTTATTGTCTGAATCCCAATATACATGGTAAAAGGTAACAACTTCCTTAAGTTTTGTCCATGAGTGTCCTTTACAGGGAGGTTCTATTGTACGTTGATATTTGTAAATTAATTACAAGGCGATGACGTGCCATCATTATATAAGAAATGGAAGCTAAATTTGTCTTGTGAATTTTGTTAATTTTTAGTTTGTAATTCCAAGTAGGTTTGAGATAGAAGTCTGAAATTTGGGATTTATCTTTGTTCTAAGTCGTGAACAATCGCTGGAAAAAAACAAGTCCCTACTCTCGGTAGTTTCAGAGTTGGAATCGCACAACACAGACATCACTATAAAAGGAAGATCGAAAAATGCAATATAACAGCGGTATGGTAGATTAAACTGGTGTGAAACCGCTGGGAGGGTTCATCACTGATGAGCCAGGCCCTCCCTTTAATTTTTCCATTGCAGTAAGGACAGTAGAAATTGTTTAATTTTAAAAAGAATCATACGTGTCTATAATAGTTTCGAATTTTGATAACAGATCATAACATTGTATTGAGTAAAATTAATCAGGCTTCCAGGAAAAAGTGTCTTTTCATTTTACAATGTACATAATATGTATTTACAATGTACATAACATGTATTTACATAATTTTTACATCGTATTTACACAGAGACATAAGATGACTTAAGATTATCAAGGTCAAGTTTTAATACTGACTGGCTGTCGTTTTAGACTCGCTCGTTGAACGAACTATGTTCTTCTTGTCTCGTATTTATACAAGTTATTAAAAATACACTACAGATATAATTTTACAGTATTTTCTGCAAATTAAAAATATGTGCTTTTTTATAAATTTAAACAAAAATGTGTAGAAAAATACCAGTATTCACACTTAAAAAAAATCTCTAACTAAACGGATAAATAGTTACAAAAATGATCTAGAGATGGCGGCACAAGTAGTGACCCGAGATGGAAGTTTTACTTTCTTAGTCTTCACTACGCTTGCTGCCATCTATAGGACATTTTTATAACTATTTATCTCTTATTGATACGTTTTTAAGGTGAAAAAAAATCTAAAGGGAAATTTAATTATTGCGCATTTCCAATGTACACATGTCCTCTCTATGTTGTTCAAGCCTTAATAAAATAGCGGAGCTTCGATTCTATCGACCAATCAGTGACGTTGCGGCATGTATCGTGTTTTCAGCTTGCAGAAATTGCAACCCATGAATCTTCCAGAACTTTATCTTATACGAGGTGTGTTCAAAAAGTATCGCGACTTTTGAATTTTCGCGGGTTACGTATATTCGAATTTCGATCTTTTTGTGGCTTTATGTTGGTACTCATGTCTCTCACTTATGCCGACAAGCTCGGCCATTTTGAATGTTCACTTAATTGTTGACAGCTGCTTTGCTTGCAGGTGTTTTGGATCGTCTTCGATTTTTACCTATTAAAAAAAATGGATCAAAGAACCTGTATCAAATTTTGTGTGAAAAACGAAATTAAGTGCGCGGATGCATTCCGAATGTTGACTGTGGCATACGGAGAAGCTACCTTGGACCGAAGCAACGTTTATCGGTGGTACAAAATGTACTCAGAAGGCCGAGAAGATGTGAACGACGAAGAGCGTGCCGGACGCCCGAGCACTTCAACAACAGACGAAAAAATTAATGAAGTGGAGAAAATGATATTGGCCAATCGTCGAATCACCGTTAGAGAAGTTGCTGAGGACCTAAACATATCGATTGGCTCGTGCCATTCGATTTTTATCAATGATTTGGGCATGAGACGGGTCGCCGCGAAATTCGTACCAAAATTGCTCAATTGCGACCAAAAATAGCATCGCATGAACATTGCTAATGAGATGTTGGACTCTGTCCGCGACGACCCAAATTTGCTCCAGAGGGTCATAACTGGTGACGAAGCGTGGGTTTATGGTTATGACGTGGAAACCAAAGCTCAATCATCTCAATGGAAGCTGCCGCACGAACCAAGACCGAAAAAAGCGCGCCAAGTTCGGTCGAATGTGAAAGTTTTGCTGACAGTTTTCTTCGATTGCAGGGGCGTGGTGCATCATGAGTTCTTGCCACAGGGTAGAACGGTCAATAAGGAATATTACCTGCAAGTTATGCGCAATTTGCGCGAAGCAATCCGCCAGAAACGCTAGGATTTGTGGAAGAACAAAAATTGGCTTTTGCACCACGATAACGCCCCTGCTCACACATCGTTGCTTGTGCGCGACTTTTTGGCCAAAAACAACACACTAATGATGCCGCAGCCACCGTATTTCCCAGATCTGGCCCCCTGTGACTTTTTCTTGTTCCCTAAACTGAAGAGGCCCATGAAAGGACGACGTTACGCTACGCTTGACGAGATAAAGACGGCATCGAAGGAGGAGCTGGAAAAGATTTTTTTAAAATGATTTTTTCAAGTGCTTCGAAGATTGGAAAAACCGTTGGTACAAATGTATAATATCTCATGGGGATTACTTTGAAGGGGACAAAATAGGTATTCATGAATAAATAAATAATTTTTGAAAAAACACAAAAGTCGCGATACTTTTTGAACACACCTCGTACCTATGTGTGTCTTTGCTATATATATATATATATTTACATTTACATTTAAAATTACAATAGGAGGAATCACATTTCTAAGAATATATATATATATATATATATGATGTTGGAAGTATTACACTGTAGAATCCTGTCGACTCACTGTAACGTTGGAAGTTACCTTTTTGAGATGGGTTGAGTTGTTGATTGATTGATTGAATTGTGGTGGGCGCAGTCGTATTTGCTGAGTTGGTAAGGTATTCATACAGGGGAAAAAAACAAGGACACAGAATTGAATTGAAATAGGCCAGAGATCGAGGGAGAAAGGGGTTGAAGCTATTTTGCGGATTTGACTATTAACTATGGCTGTTCACATTATTGAGGATTGGACTTATCTGATGATTGAGAAGATGGGTGTTGGCTCCAAACTGGTCTCAACGGTGGCGAGCTCCTGACTGGTCTCAATGGTGCCACGTTCCTCACTGGCTAAACTCAGTTCGCGATTTAACACGAAAACTTCTCAGGGCTCTGATTGGTTGGTGGTCGAGTCGTGTAAGCTTTCCATTGGTTCCTAATTAATCCTCCTGGACTCTGATTGGATCTTTGCTATCCCTTTGTTCTCGTCTTGTTCTGACATGATCCCGGAAGGACTAGGTTCTTGAACCCAGTTTTATGAGTTCCTGGATAATAAAACCTGCTAATGACTGCTTCCTCTTTGATGGCCTTTCTCTCTAAACCTTTCTCCCAGATTTCTAAGCCTTGTTTTTATAAAAATCTTTAGCTTATACATTACATACATATTGTGGTGGGATTACATCCAGTTATGTACAAATTATGACATATATAAGTAACGGGAAGTGAGAGAGAATCTTTATTGAAAAGATATAAGCTTAGAGAGCTTTCGGACAAAAAAAAAGTCCTTTAACAGGCTGTAATACGGATACAAGATCATTTAGAATAATATTGTTGTACCTCATACATAGAACACCTGATGTTCTGACACTTCCGGCCTCGATGGAGCTCCAACTTCACTAAACGACGAAGTCCTGGAATTGAGCCTTGAGATAGAAACTTCCACGAGAGGTCAGGGTCAACGTCCCGAAGGTTGTATGCGCTAGGGACGGGATTTCTTGCGGCGCCCCATCCTAGCCATTGCTTCCTCTCCCCCTTCCCTGTCCCATTGATCCCCACAACACTTCCAGTGTATACATAGGGCGTTCGGTGGTAACGTTGGGGTTAGTTGCGACCTGAACTAACGCTCGGGACAGTCGTCTGTTCGCTTCTAGAGGTGGTCTCTTACTGGAGGTTGGGTTATATTGTAGCGTAGAAATCAAGCCTTGAAATAGCCTAAGATGTAAAAGTATTTATTGATGACGTCACCGCGTCGAGTCGACAATTATTAACAAGTCAGCAAAACTATCTACAGCTAGGGAATCAAGCAAGCAAAGTAATATTTAAAAGATGATTTTACAAATACAGAGTAATATATATTTTTATAATCTGTTGAATATTTTCATTGAATAATATTAAATTAAATAATAAAATATTTCTTCGCCACATAGTCTCGACCCGATGCTCAGAAGGAGACTTACATCCTCAGTCTCAAGGCTCGAGAACGGGTGATAGGGCCTGAGATCTCTTCGCGGGTCTGTGGTTGTTGTGTTCGTTCAGTGGGGGTGTTTTCTTCCTGGAAGTTTGTCGCGTCATCTTCTGGGTCCTCTTCTAGGTGGTCCTCCTGGTCCTCTGGGTTTAAATAAGGTTTCATCCTACAAATGTGAACTAAATCTTTTGTTTTACGACGACCTTTCTGGTTTCCGAATGTTTCAACTTCATAGGTCACATCAGATATTCTTCGGGTTACTAAAATATTTCTTTGCCACAATATCATTTTTGATTCACAAAGGCAGCCACTCAAGATGTTGTGACATGTAGTAAGCTGTAGTTGCGACATGTTGTAAGATGTTGCGACATGTAGTAAGCTGTGGCAGGATGCTGTGGAGGGTCGTGCTAGTGCTGCTTGTGCTCCCCCACCTCGCCGTCTGCTCCAGGAAGGACCTGCTCCGCGCCATCCTGCTGTCCACCATGGACAAGAACAAGGGCGGCGGTGGCGGCCTGGGCAACGTCATCCCCATCCCCATTCCCTTCCCCATCCCCGCAGGGGGCGGGGCGATGGGCGGAGGAGGCGTGGCTCCGTTCCCCGTGTACCCACCCCCCGCGCCGGCCCCCGCCTACCCCCAATACATCCCCATCCCGTGAGTCCGCCCCCGAACTATACACTCGGTTACAAACATTGTAAATTTGAGTCCTATATTCTCGAATCTTCAGGACGATTTGACCTAAGTTTGTATTTTGGAGGGTTAGAAACATTGCCTAACCCACTGTCCCACATTTATTTAAATTGAGGATTTCAGCAGTAGTTCTTTTATAACCACTAAATTCATACAGTTGGTGATTGGAATATGAAAAAAATGGGAAAGGCTTGGCTCATTAGTGCTGAACCTTCCCTTTGACTTCCCCAATCTACCACATCAAAGCTGTAACAATTGTTAATTGCGATTATACAGTCTGCACTTATGAAAGTTGGCCTAAGGTTTCCCTCGAATTCTTTTAAACTCCAATCCCCCCTCTCCCGCGTGTACACTTGTGGACAAAACTTAAGGAAGTGGTAAATCATTAGTAATTTTTTTTTAAGAGACAGAGGCAATTTTGTTCACACTTGGTTATCTCGTGTGTCTTTCAATAAAGGTCACTGTAATATCTTTCACAGTTATTGTCTGAATCTCAATATACATTCTAAAAGGTAAAACTTCCTTAAGTTTTATCCGTGAATGTACATAGGGCAAATAGCTTCTTTTTTTTTAATTTCAAATGGACTAAATGAATTTTGAGTTGTGAGTCAATTTGTCATTATAATCGTTGTTATCCGAGATAAGGTTTTCACCCCACATAAACAACCAACCAGTCAAAATTTGACTTCTCCATAGAGCTAGCTAGTCCTACAAACTTCCTTGTCAAGCTTTACCATAATAATTGTGACGTAACGACCATTGTTTTATCATTGTTATTCACTTCAGACTGAGGTAAACACAGAGAAATGCTCAGACTTTTATAAAATAGGATGTTTGACTATTCACAGCAATAAAAAAAAAATATTATTTTAATTTCAGTTTCATATCAACTCAATTCCTTCAATTCCATATTAGTTTGGGCGATTGAAAAAAAAAAATTCTCCAGACGATTCCATTACTTCAAGAGACGATGTGCATATGTAGAAGCCCCCCATCCTCATGACGTCATCTAGCAACTGACCAATGAGCGGGTGGGGGTGTGTAGGTGCGGATCCAATCAGGGCGGCCACAAGCAGCACCAGCATTACCACCACCATCACCAGGACTACTGGAAGCGCCGTCGCTGAGCACCACTTGGTGAAGTCTCTATCTCACTAGAAATGATCATTCGCTAATCTCCCCATGTTGGTAAAATAAACCCAATTCACACCATTGCTCTTTAGTTGAAACACGAAAGCTATAACTAAACTGATTGTCATAACTGTATTGTGAGCCTCATGTTGAACCAGGGGTCGGTGTATTTCAAATAAAAACTGCTGCACACGGCACTAACAGAACTGAGAGTTGGAATTCGAATGTTTGCAATGTCGTCTGCGTTAGGAAGATGTCACAGAGAGAAATCTTTTAGTGGGAACTCTGTCAGCCTACGAAGTAATCTCAATGTCAGGGAATGGCTAACTAGTTAATTATTTAATATAATTTATTGTATCTTATTTAGTTTAAAATATATTGACTTAATATAATGTTATCTTTTGCATTAACCTGACACCGGTGTGGCTCCTCTTTCATTGCTTAAATAAGTCTTTGTTCCACATGAACTGATCTTTGTCCTTCCCTGCTGCCGCTGTCAATATAGTTTTATATTTTGTTGAAAGTGAAACTTTTCAACTACTTTCATCTCCCACCTTGTCCCCATATCCTCACTCCACCTTGTCCCCATATCCTCACTCCACCATGTCCCTATATCCTCACTCCACCATGTCCCCATATCCTCACTCCACCTTGTCCCCATATCCTCACTCCACCATGTCCCTATATCCTCACTCCACCATGTCCCCATATCCTCACTCCACCTTGTCCCCATATCCTCACTTCACCTTGTCCCCATATCCTCACTCCACCTTGTCCCCATATCCTCACTCCACCTTGTCCTCATATCCTCACTCCACCATGTCCCCATATCCTCAATCCACCTTGTCCCCATATCCTCAATCCACCTTGTCCCCATATCCTCACTTCACCTTGTCCCCATATCCTCACTCCACCTTGTCCCCATATCCTCACTCCACCTTGTCCCCATATCCTCACTTCACCTTGTCCCCATATCCTCACTCCACCTTGTCCCCATATCCTCACTCCACCTTGTCCTCATATCCTCACTCCACCATGTCCCCATATCCTCAATCCACCTTGTCCCCATATCCTCACTCCACCTTGTCCCCATATCCTCACTTCACCTTGTCCCCATATCCTCACTCCACCTTGTCCCCATATCCTCACTCCACCTTGTCCCCATATCCTCACTCCACCATGTCCCCATATCCTCAATCCACCTTGTCCCCATATCCTCAATCCACCTTGTCCCCATATCCTCACTTCACCTTGTCCCCATATCCTCACTCCACCTTGTCCCCATATCCTCACTCCACCTTGTCCCCATATCCTCACTCCACCATGTCCCCATATCCTCAATCCACCTTGTCCCCATATCCTCAATCCACCTTGTCCCCATATCCTTACTTCACCTTGTCCCCATATCCATATCCTCACTCCACCTTATCCCCATATTCTCACTCCACCATGCCCCCATATCCTCACTCCACCTTGTCCCCATATCCTCACTTCACCTTGTCCCCATATCCATATCCTCACTCCACCTTATCCCCATATCCTCACTCCACCATGCCCCCATATCCTCACTCCACCTTGTCCCCATATCCTCACTCCACCTTGTCCCCATATCCTCACTCCACCATGCCCCCATATCCTCACTCCACCTTGTCCCCATATCCTCACTTCACCTTGTCCCCATATCCATATCCTCACTCCACCTTATCCCCATATCCTCACTCCACCTTGTCCCCATATCCTCACTCCACCATGCCCCCATATCCTCACTCCACCTTGTCCCCATATCCTCACTTCACCTTGTCCCCATATCCATATCCTCACTCCACCTTATCCCCATATCCTCACTCCACCATGCCCCCATATCCTCACTCCACCTTGTCCCCATATCCTCACTCCACCTTGTCCCCATATCCTCACTCCACCATGCCCCCATATCCTCACTCCACCTTGTCCCCATATCCTCACTTCACCTTGTCCCCATATCCATATCCTCACTCCACCTTATCCCCATATCCTCACTCCACCTTGTCCCCATATCCTCACTCCACCATGCCCCCATATCCTCACTCCACCTTGTCCCCATATCCTCACTTCACCTTGTCCCATATCCATATCCTCACTCCACCTTATCCCCATATCCTCACTCCACCATGCCCCCATATCCTCACTCCACCTTGTCCCCATATCCTCACTCCACCTTGTCCCCATATCCTCACATCACCATGTCCCCATTATCTTTGACGTTTTGTTGACACATCCCAACTGACCCATGACGTCCCAGGATGCGAAGCTGCTGAGATCCCCATTACCTGCGCTACCCTGATGGAAACCTGATTCATCCTCCACACGCCTTTGTTCCATATGTAAATATGATGTTAAACTGATTTTACATACTTATAAACTGAAGTAGCTGGGGGCTGACGGGGAAAATATTTTATAAACATACTTTATATCCATGTAAAATCATTCACTACTTGGCTTCATGTTGCATACAGCTAATATGTGCAAATATGTAGATGGCACAATTGTTATTCATCTCATCAGATTGAATAGAAATCCACCATATAGAACAAAATATTGAATAACTTTCCCACAGAAAGTATTTCCAGTTGAGCTGTGAAATGTGATACACACATTCTTATAACATAAACTTTAACATTTTCTTTTTGGTAATCTCCTATAATAGGTTTACTTTCTCCTTCAATGTGCGTGTATGTGAAATAAACACCTGTCCTCAAAATATGTAAAATGTCTTGCAGTAAATGTCATTGAGCTGGCCGGTCTTGTGCTCTTTAAAGTCACTTTATGTGGAACAACTCACAAAGGTGGGACTCACGGGTTTAAAAATTTGCCAGTTTAAAGATATAACAAAGATTCTTATCTCAGGTCATTTCACTGAACTAATCAAATAATATAACAATTTTTTCTCTTTAAAATATCTGAATCTAAACACCTCTTTATTTCAGTTTCAAAGAACTCTTAAAGATTCACTTTTTCTAAGATTTTTCACATTTCCGTTTATTATTTCTTTTGGTTCTTTTATATCGAAATGTATCGTTTGATTTTTTTTATATTCTAGAATTGTTTTAATATAGTTTGAGTCAAAAGGCGATCCATTAATTAAGATTATATAAGAGGGCGTACCTGGATCGACAAATTTGTTTTCATATGATGTACAATAAATTGTAAATTAAATTCACTGTGCAATAAATTGATAAAGAGGGAGCAATCTCTCGAAATATTTTAAGAAAAAAATTGTTTTTTTTTCTTTACAGATCCAGGTACGCCCTCTTATATAATATTGTTTTAATATAGTCACATATTTTTGAACTATATTTATTTAACCTTTTAAGAAAACACTTACCATAAAAACATCTGGTTTGGTAGACAAGTTTTATTTTCTTCACGCGCCTTTGAAATCATTGAATCGATGTAATTCTAATTTCCCGTTCTATGACTCATGAGTAAAATTGAAAAATTCTTCCGAAAGAGAGATGCTATTTGTTTTAAATTTATATGTTAAATTTGTAATTATTCTTATTTTTTAATTCATAGAAGCATTTTTCTGGCAGACATATTCAATTTTTTATCATCATCATTTTTTAATATTATTTTTTTCCTTTGTTAGTTATCAAATCATTTGCAATTGTAGTTTCTTTTTTGTGAAATTTTGTTCCTTTTTAAGCAATAAAATATATAGAACTAAGGTGTAATATTCAATTCAAGCATATGGAACCAACATCGATTCATTTTTAAAACAAAGCAAAATCATAAGCTTATACAACTTTCACTTTTTCATACACTATTGACTGTACTTGGCGTTGAAAGTTTCGGTAAAAGTTCCTTCTGGAATCGTTTGCAGAAGCTGTCCATTGTTTCTTCCTTTTATTCTCTCCTATCTCCTACTTGATATCTTCTTCTTCAGGTTCTCTTCTCTTGAACATTACTTCGTTTCCAGTGACGTCATATTTCTCTATCTTGAGTTCTTTATTTCTTCATAACTTCCCATCCAGTCCATCAGTCCAATTCTTCCATATATTTCGTTGAAAAATAAATTTTAAAAATATTTCTTTACCAATCCATTTCCTCTTAATATAGGCACATCGTATTCAATTCTTTGGCATTTTAATGATAATCTTCAACAGATCTCGTTCAATCTTCTAGAAATTTCTTCATTACTGAACCTCCCAACTGTCCCATCTTATTCTTTCCTTTCCCCAGTTCAAATCTCTTCTGTCTCACACATCACTACATTCTAAATCAGCCATTACCATCCATAAAGAAAACTTTGCTTACACAATACATTCTACTGTATCGAACAATAATTATATAAATTATAGGGAAACTTTCAATATATTTTAAGTATTTGGAAGAATTACTTTTATAGAGTTTTGTGTGGTTTTATAATTGCACCAGAGACATAACTACCTCAACACAACCAGCACCCTGCTATGGAGATATATATAAGTACTATGTTCTTGAAATATTTATATAATTGTAGGAAATTTTACTGACTCTACAATTTATGAATCTCTAATAAAGTATTTTATAGTGTTATTTGGGGTTGATATTTCATCACTGACACCAACACCTTTGAATTCAAGTCTACTTCACCGCTGCTGACCCAGTCGCTACCGAGTGCAACAACATATATATAAATGCGGAGTTTATAAATAGAACAACTGAGACAACAGAGTGACAACGGTGAATTGAAGTGTTGGCCAATGATGAACCTGGCTCTTCTGGTATCTTCCGTACAATGTTTACTGACAGAAATCCGTCTTAAATAATTTTAAAAATTGTCTTAAAATGTTTTTGTTGCTGTGTGTGTGCTTTTTAGCATTTTACCAAATACAATTTATATTAATTGAACCTTGCAGTACATGGTTGTGTGGGGTATTATTATCTCCCTAGTACAGGTGGCCATGATAATCATGGTGGGTAGAAGTTGGCGACTGCTTTTACTCTAAGTGCACCACATGTGGAAAACAGTTTGACTTATGCACTTAGAAGTGTTCCAGAGCTCTGTTTGGTAATTTGCACTCACTGGTGGCCCTCATTCAGTCTCTCGTCAGAAGGAGAAACTAAGAGCTTCGAGAAAAACCGGGACGTGTTTCTCTCAGCTGGGGAAATGTTAATAGAATTATTTGGAAATCATGCAGTGCGTGAGGAAACAAAATGAACAAATTTATTTGATAAAAGGTGATGTACTAAAATCAATTTATTCGTCCAGTATAAATGGGGCACGTGACTAGTGGTGGTGGTGACCGTGATGGCCGTGATGATGACCGTGATGATGACCGTGGTACTCGTGGCTGGAGGAGTGTTGCGGCATCCTGCATACAACCACACTGTAGCCACAATGTACCACACTGTACCACACTGTACCACACTGTAACCACACCGCCCACCAAACATCCAGCTTCAAGCAAGTGCCAGAAACAGCAGATGTTCTATTCCAAAAGAAGCACTCTATTTTCCCGTTAAGATTACATTAAAACAATGGATTTTGGTTCATCACCCGAGTACAGACGTTATGGTGGTGATTGTTCCCCAACACCAGTTTTGTAAATTCAGACAACCTTTATACCATGGTTTAGGAATATGGCTCTCATCAGTACAGTGGTGGCTTCGATTTCTTAACATTCTTAGAGAGGAGTTATGGAATAGATCGCATGTGTTGCTCTATCCCGGATGTTTTGTTGTGTTTTGAACTGGCAGATAATTGAACTATGTGGTTGTGAGAACAGCCCAGAAATTCTACAGATAGGTCACTTAAATAACGGGTTTGAACTTATGTCGCTGTAAGTAAGAATACAAAAGTTCAACCAATAGCCCACTGTTGGGCGTTGAATGTTCCTTGGTGTAATGGTTTGAGATAAAGCCTACGCCACATACGGCTGAGAATTGAATAAATTAGCAATCCAAGATGGCCGGCCTACCTACCTATGGCCACCTATCACATGTCATGGTCTTCGATCCATTTGGAAGAAGACAGTATAAGACGACAGTACTTACGGGACGGGGATGTAGTGGGGGTGGGAGTGGCCGTGCACGGGGATGGGGATGGGAATGGGCACCAGGTGCGGGTGGTGGTGGTGTCGTTTGCCCATCAGCGCGGCAATCAGCGCCGCCAGACCGCTGTTCTTGTGGGGGCGGACGGCGGGGAGACAGAGCAGGGCGGTCAGTAGGATGGGTAGGAGTAGCCGCATGTCTGTCACAGCATTGTAAGTTCTGTCGTGTGTCACAGAGTGTGTATCATTCTTGGAGTACATATATATAAATTATCAAAAGTACAAAATGGTGAGGCGAGGAGTTTCTTGAAATGAACCAATAAACTTTTCGACTCACGACTTTGTACTTTTGATAGTTTACAGGCGGTTATGATATAACTGCCATGATATCACAGGGGTCACAGTCCCCTCTCCAAGAAATGTATTTTGATCATCCATTCGCTGTTATAGCTTTCTTCGTTGTTCCCATCTGCTAACAAAGCTAGGCATGTCATCTGTGGGCTGGGGAGACGCCGGGACAAAGCCCTCCAAGATGGTGTAACACTATATGATGGAAGCTTACAGTACTTTGCAGAATCTTAATTTACGATTCCGAAGGCTCAAAAGAACACACGGGCTGTGATTAATAGAAAGAGAGGCTTCAATTCTTACTCTTGCGTATCATTTAAAGTCATTTTTTCAACTGGTAAATTAATGATTTTTGTTGAGCTGAAGGTGATCGCAATCTTCTGTTGTATTCAAGAGATGTAATAAAAAATTACTTTTACTACGAATTATTCTTTATTAAAAAAAAACGTCCTGCTATCCATACTGCGATGATAAAATATAGGGAGGGCTTGGCTCATCAGTGGAGAACCCTCCCATCTGTTTGTCAGTAATAATCCACCAGACCACTCTAACTCTGTATTCTTCGGTTGGTCTCGAGGACCACGTAATTACAATCAATCGCTATCTCCTCATCGGCGAAGCACCTGATCTAAGTTTTCTTCGTGGAGCATTTCTTCGAAATACGTGGTGTCGCTGGCGATCTTCCATCAAACTCTACAGCGGTGGCGCCACACATAGATATATCGAATTATTTCAAAATAATAGTTCAGACTTTTGCATATATTGACAAGATGTCATTAAAATCATGTTAATTGTCTAATTCTGTATTCAGGTAGTCCGATCTGCAACTTGGAGAGGTCTCGGGAAATCTGTCTAACTGGTTAATTATTGAATTGTTTGGGCAAGAACAATCTTACACTCCTGCCGTCTCCAAAAACCTCCTGTTCATATAGTTTCCTTCAATACCTACACCAGGAATTCCTCTAATGTTCCGGATTGTATAAGAAAACAGACCAATAAAATAGTAGAGAGGTCTGGCAGAATACAGGGACGAAACAGATGGGAGGGTTCACCACTGATGAGCCAGGCCACTCTATTCCATCACAGTAAGATGCCGGTCCCAAGCCCGGATTAAAAAGGAGGGGGAGCAGTAACAAGCTCACTAAAATACCTGGGCTCAGCTGGCCCGGCTGATAGTACCCTGTAAGGGCTCCTAATCCAGGGATACAGGATGAGCAGCGTTTGTACTCCATGTTAGGAGAGGCTGCACATGGCGTCTGTTCCTCATATCAGAGGCGGCCATTTCTTTCAGAGCTAAGTTGGCCTGCCACTGAGTAGTGCTCCCAGTCTTAATGACAAAGGCAGACGCATTCTACTTCACCCAGTTAAGATGGTTGTCAAGTCTCAAGCTCTAGAAGCTTGATACCCTAATATGATTGAGTGGAGATAAGAAAGAAGAAGAAGACAGTAAGAAAAGAGTAAGAAATGGTGTAACTAGAGCCAGATGGATTCTGGCCGAGTGGATTGTGTTTAAAAGAATGTTATAATTTCCAATAAATAGTTTGTCCAGTTATGTGATGCGAACCTATCCCAAAGAACGTAGCGGCGACCTACCTGAGTCTAAGCACGGCCGAGGCACAGACACTGCCCCAGCTCAGCTCGACTATATCCACCGCTGTCCCAGGAAATGGCTCCACTTCCTCGACGTACCACGGACTCGAGAAAAAGTCAAATGTCTGGATTTAGCAGATCGATTCGACACGCCTCAGTGGAGTTGTTTTTATGTGCAGAAACATCAGGCCGTGAATGGGAAGTGAACACATAGTACGGGTTACACCAGCGGGGAACACGGCGAGGATTCCATAACTGGAGGATGGATTGGGATTAATTCAAGTTGGCATCAGACTTTTAGAAACCTTTATTGTACTTTGGCGTTTCGGTGACCCACTGCCACCCTTTAAAAAAAAAGGTGGAAAATTTATATTTGAAGTAATATTCCACCTTTTTTAAGGGTGAAAGTGGGTCGCCGAGACGCCAAAGGACAGTAAATGTTTATAAAAATGTTGATGAAGTCTTCAACTTGAATTAAAGGGAGAAATGTGTGTGTGAATATGTGTGAATATGGGAAATACGTAAATATCAAAATTCAAAACTATTTTAAAGGCGTAAGATTATTTTTGATATTAAACAATTTCTACTGCCCTTACTGCAATGGAAAAATTATTGAGAGGGCCCCTGGCTCATCAGTTTTTTCCATTGCAGTAAGGGCAGTAGAAATTGTTTAATATCAAAAAGAACCTTACGCCTTTAAAATAGTTTTGAATTTTGATAACAGATGGCCCGCTAGTGCATCATAGGTAAATATGTGAAAATGTGGGAAATATGTAACTATGTGAAAAATGCATGAATTCCTGGAACAGTATAATGACATTTAACCATAAATAGCGGCTTGGGGCTTTATTTAACTGTGAATTTATGATGGAAAACTGTGGAACGCCTAAACTCTAAACTCCTAAACTCGCCTAAACTGATTTTATTTAGTTTTATTGGTCGCATTTGTTACAAAATAGAATTTCTTGAATAAAACTTTATTTGTAATTATGTAACGTCAATAATTGATTTAGTTAAACCTCTAAACTTTAGAACGCAATATACTTTTCTTTGAAAAAATAATAATAAAAGGTCAGGTGTTGGTATTAAACATAAAAAAGGCATATCCTGACCACATGAGCATTTCGGCAGAGCGCCATCTAGTGGAACAAAAATAAACTAAACGTTTATTTAACTTGTCCGTGATATTTGGCCAACCCAATATATTGATAAAACAAGAAACCACGTACGCGTTTCGGGCTGTAGGCCCTCGTCAGCGTGGTGTAGGCTGTACCTCTACGGCCATACAGATATATCTCTTTTATTTTTAATATCAACACCTGACCTTTTTATATTTTTTATTCTTTTTTTTCACATGAAAAGCGTATTTACGCAAAGTTGGCCTTATATACCCATTTCGTGATTTCTCAGGAAGCCTCAGACCAAATATTTGGCCGTAGAGATACAGTCTGTACCACGCTGACGAGGGCCTACAGTCCGAAATGCGTAGTGGTTAACTTTTCTAGATTTATCAAGATATTGGGTTGACAAAATATCACAGAACAAGTTAAATAAACGTTTGGTTTATTTTTGTTCCACTAGATGGCGCTCTGCCGAAATGCTCATTTGAGCACGGTCAGGTTATGCCTTTTTATGTTTAACTAGCCGAATGACCCGGGCAACGCCCGTGTTTTACCCGATTGAATGTTTTGATTCAAATACTATTTGTTACAATTATAAATTGTGGTCATGTGGCCTAGTGGTCATGGCATCTGCCCGGTAAGCGGAAGGTCGTGGGTTCGATTCCCATCCCTTGACACTTTTTTTTATTTTATCCATTCTGACCAAAATCTATCCGTGAACTTCACACAGTGAACTTCACACAGACAGAATAAGGCAATTATATAAGTAGATACTTTTCTTTGTAAAACGAAAATTGCAATTATACCGCGAATGTTTCCTTTAAACAAAAATCGAAATCTATTCCAAAGAGAAATAGCGATTATTTCTAACTTTAAGGATGAAGTATGATAGGATGAATTGTGAAGAGTAATGACAAACGGAAAAATAAAAGTGTCCAGGGATGGGAATCGAACCCACTGTGTTCCGCTTACCGGGCAGATGCCATGTCCACTAGGCTACCCTGGACATATTTTTCCGTTCGTAAATATTATTCGCGGTATAAATGCAATTTTCGTTTTACAATCATCAGCCGCGTTATATTGTATTTTAAATTACTTTATATAATATTTACGAACGGAAAAATATGTCCAGGGTAGCCTAGTGGACATGGCATCTGCCCGGTAAGCGGAACACAGTGGGTTCGATTCCCATCCCTGGACACTTTTATTTTTCCGTTTGTCATTACTCTTCACAATTCATCCTATCATACTTCATCCTTAAAGTTAGAAATAATCGCTATTTCTCTTTGGAATAGATTTCGATTTTTGTTTAAAGGAAACATTCGCGGTATAATTGCAATTTTCGTTTTACAATCATCAGCCGCGTTATATTGTATTTTAAAATACTTTTCTTTGTAACTTGCCTCTGTGGAATTTTGTTCTCTAGCTCCATCTTCTGATCTCTCAAAATATTTCTCTTGTCCATCGATAGCGTCGGAAGCCAGTTTCCAATAAGTAAACATTTATGTTGGGATCTTTTCTTCAATAAAACTATGGACATAAGCTTTGAATGACGTCGCCTTTATAATTAATTATTATTATTATTTTCAATTTTAATTTAATGTATTATTATCATTAATTATTTTTGACCAATGACAAAGTTGTTTTCATGTGATCTGCAAGAATTTGTAAATTAAGTTTACTGTGCAATAAATTGATAAAGAGGGAGCAATCTCTCGAAATATTTTGAGAAAAAAATGTTTTTTTCTTTACAGATCCAGGTACGTCCTTTTATATAAACTTTATACCTAACTTATTTTTTGCAAATTGTTGGCGAAAGAGCCATGCTCGAAGCGTGTATATTCCTACTACTTTCAATCCACAATTTCTGTGAATAAATTTACCCAGAATTCCTGAAAGTTGACTGACTTTATGACAGAACAGTCCAATACAGCGGTTTGGTAAATTAAACGGGCGAAAGCGCTGGGAAGGTTCACTACTGATGAGCCAGGCCCTCCAAATATTTCCATTGCAGTAAAGGACAGTAGGATTCTGTTTCATTTGACCAATAATGTAGGTGTCGAGAAGGCCGATTCTTCGGCCGTTTGGTTCTACGTCATCCATGCCAGTAGTGCGACATCTCCAGGACTGTCACGGCACCAATGTCGCCACCATACTTGCAGGAAGCCAGGTAGACGGGGTTCACGAGGAGCCATCGGCTGAGGTCGGCACCGCCGTGGGGAATCCAGGTTGACAGTTTCAGCGAAATATGATCTGGGACATCAGGGAATGCTTGGGTGTCGAGTTCCACTGCAGAAATCCATTCTAGCCTTAGCAAGACCCTCGGACAAGTTCAGCCTGGCAAGATCCTAATGCAGATGTTCTTAACCAGATTCTCAGGAGTCTAGCCTGTCCCAATCAATAGCTCCATAGCTAGACCCACTGGAGTCTAGTCTGTCCTAGGTTCCTAGCTAGACCCACTGGAGTCTAGTCTGTCCTAGGTTCCTAGCTAGACCCACTGGAGTCTAGCCTGTCTCAATCAATAGCTCCATAGCTAGACCCACTGGAGTCTAGTCTGTCCTAGGTTCCCAGCTAGACCCACTGGAGTCTAGTCTGTCCCAGGTTCCTAGATAGACCCACTGGAGTCTAGTCTGTCCCAGGTTCCTAGATAGACCCACTGGAGTCTAGTCTGTCCTAGGTTCCCAGCTAGACCCACTGGAGTCTAGTCTGTCCCAGGTTCCTAGATAGACCCACTGGAGTCTAGTCTGTCCCAGGTTCCTAGATAGACCCACTGGAGTCTAGTCTGTCCTAGGTTCCCAGCTAGACCCACTGGAGTCTAGTCTGTCCTAGGTTCCCAGCTAGACCCACTGGAGTCTAGTCTGTCCCAGGTTCCTAGCTAGACCCACTGGAGTCTAGTCTGTCCTAGGTTCCTAGCTAGACCCACTGGAGTCTAGTCTGTCCTAGGTTCCTAGCTAGACCCACTGGAGTCTAGTCTGTCCCAGGTTCCTAGATAGACCCACTGGAGTCTAGTCTGTCCCAGGTTCCTAGATAGACCCACTGGAGTCTAGTCTGTCCTAGGTTCCCAGCTAGACCCACTGGAGTCTAGTCTGTCCTAGGTTCCCAGCTAGACCCACTGGAGTCTAGTCTGTCCTAGGTTCCTAGCTAGACCTACTGGAGTCTAGTCTGTACTAGGTTCCTAGCTAGACCCACTGGAGTCTAGTCTGTCCCAGGTTTCTAGCCGGGAGCGTGTCCCAGAAGTCCGGAGGAGGTCCGCCCCTGGCACCGGACTAATGGACCGGCGGCAGCTTATAACCCCCGCGCCGCTGCGGTCTTCATCAGTGTGAGCGCCGACAAGGTGAGTGTGTTTACCTCGTGCTCTGGAATTCCTTCCTAATCTATCCCCTCTCTCCATTAAAATACATTTCCACATTTATCATACCCACGTAAATTCGATTTAAAAATATGCATTTAATGTTCTCCTCTCTGGATAATTAGTAGAGTTAAAAAATAGAATATAAGAAAACTGCCGTGATTGGGATACTGTATATTAAGGACATTGCAGATATCATGTTAGGTATAGAGAAAAATCATGGTATGTTGTATGCAGGTTCGTCATGTGTTCTTTATTACGGTGAAATATCAAGCTCCAGGGAAGTTTTTTTTTTTTTTTTTCAATTTTTATTCACAAATCTCTAAATTCCGGACATTTTAAAGCCTTCTACAGGAGAAACGCGATAAAATATAATAAATCACCAATAAGACATGGGGGTTATAATATAATCAAATACACCTATCCCCCGATTACACGGTACTTGTTTTACACGTTTTCGCTTTTACACGGTTTTCCAAATAAGTTTTTTTTTTTTTTATCGCACTATACTAAATGCTACTGTGATTGAACACATGCGCTGTGTACACATCTCACGAGGAATCCCGAGCTTATGTGCTGACTACATATTTTAACCTGTCAATGCATTTTATTTTTATTTCTGTGTACACCTATCCCCCGATTTACACGTTTTTCTCAGGAACGTATCTACCGTGTAAATCGGGGGATAGGTGTACTTAAAATTTTACACAAATAAATTTACTGGAAATACGTTTCTTTTAAATATCATCAAATATTATCTCTACAGATTGATGATATTTAAAAGAAACGCATTGCCAGTAAATTTATTGGTGTAAAATTTTAACGATAGATGGCAATTAAATTTAATTTAATAATCAAATACTGTTTCACATCATTTCATACAAATGCTGTATAGATATAATATTTTCAATTTTTTTTCTATTATTTATTATACAAATGGTGACAATAATTTTTAAATGTCAATCAAAATATTTTACAAATTTATTTAAATTATATATAATTTTTTTATAAATCTACAGAAATTTTATGAAATTATTTAAAATGGTATTTGATTATATTTTAACTCTTGTCCTATTAGTGATTTATTGTAGCGTTTTATCTCCCGTAGAAGACTTTCATGCCCGAAATCTAGAGATTTGTGAGTTAAAGATTTAAAAAAGAAACTTCTCCCTGGAAGTCTGATATTTTCACTTTAATATTTATACAAGGGTTTGTTTTGTTGTGTGAATATGTTCTTTATCATTCATTCAACATCTCCAGTCCTGGACCTTTAGTAGCTCACCTCACTCCAGTCCCTGAGCTTTACTTGGTCTTTCTTTTGTACCTCCAGATCATTGCCTGAAGTTTCCTTTAGAACATGGGGTTAGTACTATCGTTTGTCATAAAATAAATATGTAAACAAGCTAGGGCTGGGATGTATATTTATATATTTATTATATATACACTCATGTGTATGCGACAAAACTTAAGGAAGTGGAAAGTCTTTGATGTCGCCGGTCGTCCCTTTTTTTTTTTTTTTTTTGAGACAGAGTCAATTTTTTTCACACTTAGTTATATCGTGGGTCAAATATCTTGCAGAGTTATTGTCTGATATACATACTAAAAGGTACAACTTCCTTAAGTTTTGTCCATCAGTGTAATTCAGTGTCGGGCAACCTTTTTCGAGTTGCGGCGCACTAAGCTTAATTTCTTTTTTTCGCGGCGCACCTGTGAGAATTTCGTAACAAAAATATTTTTTTCCTTTTTTAACCAACAGATTTTACGGTGTACAAAACTTATTGTGTGAATGTGTGTGTGTTTTACAACATGCAAAAAAATGAAGAATTACTACAGCAATACTTTGACGAAAACTCCGAATAAATTTTTTAAATAAATTTATAAATTTTTTTGTTTTCTTTTTTTTAAGCTTTGTAGCTTTGAGTCTCTATTAATAAACAGCTGTGACAAAGATTGTAAATGACGGTTAAGTTTGGACATATTATTTTAAAAATTAGGTATTTTCCCGCAGTATGTATTCAACTTTATTAAATAAAGTTGTTTTTGCGGATTGTTTTTTTTTTTAACTTATGATTTTAAATAGGTACGTACCTATTTGCATTTTTATTTTTTAATAATGGAACGTGCCAGTTATGTACGTCAAGATTATGTACATACGTTATATGAAATATAAAATTATGCAAACTGTTGTAATTATAATACCAAAATAAGTTTTATATAAAATGAAATTTGCTTTTTTTTAATTTCATTTTTTTATATGAAAATTTTTGAAAAAATATTAAAATTGAATAAAAATTATAAAAACATTTTTTGAAACATTATTTTTAAATTTAACCAAAAGTTCTAAATACCTACAAAAATGTTCGCGGCACACCTAGAATTCTTCGCGGCACACCAGTGTGCCACGGCACACCGGTTGCCCGACACTGGTGTAATTAAAAACCATTAACAATTCTATACCTAATAGAATGGGTTAAGGTAGTTCACAATGTGGGAGTTCACAATGTGGGCATAATGAAAGAAGCACCAGGCTGATGATGAGGGCCAACAGCCCGAAACGCGTCCGTGGTTAGCTTTTCTTGATTAATCAAGAATGGGTATTTGGTTAATTCTGGAATAATTAAAAATCAACGAGAATAGTTGATATTTATTCCGATTGATGGCGCAAGCCATCAGCAACTTTCATTTGCACGATAATGAGATGCCTTTTTCATAAAAAATAAGAGAAGTTACGGAAAGATGATTAAAAGGAAAATAAAGAAGCGCGAGTAAAAGTTTGTAAATAAATTTTTTACATAAATAGATAAATCTTTAAAATATTTTATAAAATAGAATAAAATTTTAAAAATAAATTTAAAACACAAGGTTGTCCCAAAAGTACGTAAAGACTTGCAGAAAAATTGAATTTGGATATATTCTATATACAGTTACGAGCGTCATTCTTCATCTCTTAATCAGTCATCTCTGTCACCGTTTGCTTTTTTTTTTTTTGGAATGGCGCCCTCCTATTGGTTGGCTACGGTCACGCCACCTTTGCCCCCCCCCCCCACTCGCCATTTCGTCTTTGTAACTATTGTGTTGGAGCGGGTCGCTCCCTAAATAAATGCATATATTAGATAATAACTAAATGGAATCCTCTCTTTCTTTTTCCCAGTAAGAGACGCCTACGGAAGCCAACAGTACATAGACAGATAAAGCATATAGGCTATAGTTATTAACTAATATATGCAATTATTTAAGGCGCCAATTTATAATTGTAACAAATAGTATTTGAATCAAAACATTCAATCGGGTAAAACACGGGCGTTGCCCGGGTCATTCGGCTAGTCTATATATATTTATGGCAGGTGGTTACGAACTTTTGGGATAACTTTATAAAGCAATTAAATTATTTTGCCTTTTTCTTATTCATACCTTTATTTTACTTATTAATATATTATATACACACACATGTATATGTGAAAAAGTAATAAAAATAGAAAAAAAGTTCGGGATATTAAAAACAAAAGAGGCATATCCTGCCCGCTCACATGAGAATTTTAGATGGCAGAGCGCCATCTAGTGAAACAAAATTCAACTAAACATTGATTTAGGTTTGTTCCTTAATATTTGGCCAACCCATTTTCTGAGTAAATCAGAAAAGCCAACCACGTACGTGTTTCAGACTGTTGGTCCTCGTCAGAGTGGAGCAGACTGTAACTCAACGACCTAAAACTTGGTCCAAGAGGCTTTCTGAGAAATCAAGAAATGGGTAGTTAAGAGGTCAAATTGGCGTAATTACGCTAAACATTTGAAAATAAGTAAAAATTAAAAAGGTCAGGTGTTGATTTAAAAAAAAAGCATGTCCTGACCGCTCACATTTTAAATGGCAGAGCGCCATAAAGCGAATGATGCACGTGGGAGAAACAAATTGTTGCTCTTTATTAATAAATATTAAAATTTGAAGTCCTCTATAGAATTTCTGAATTAATTCAAATGGCCCACAATACCCTTTCTCTTTTCTAGGTAATTTTTAAGTATTAACAAGGATATATTGTGTAAAGTGACAGTGTATGCGACTATGGCTTCCTATTAAATGGTAGCAACAGAAGTCGATTATCCCACTGTATGTATATATATATATGTCGTACCACAAGCTCTAGCAGTCATGGAGCCAAGTGGTTTCAAGAGTCAATGGGTAACACAAAGGACGATTCAGGTTGGATGGCACCTAAAAGAGGCAAGCGGCCGAAGACGCAGCAAGGTCCAGGAAGGTCTGATTTGCACAAGTGGGAGATATGATCTGTTTGTCGGTATCTAGAAGCTGGTCGTAAAAATCACTAACGACTTATGGAAGTTCCACGAGAGGAAATAACGTAATCTTGACTAAACTGGATCTCGCATTGCCTGGGTGTGGCTGACTCTCAATAAAACTGTATTGTATTGTTTGTGATTACATGATGACCAAGCTGGCGTGTTGAAGTTTCATCTACAATTTGGGATTGTTACACTATTTCTAAGTATTGTGTATATGAAAATGTGTTTAGTCACATATATATGAGAACAATTTTTAACACCTTGCCTAATGCTTCATTTTTATTTATTTCTCCTGACGAAGACAAAAGATTTTTGTCGGAACGTTGAGAAAATAAAAAACTCTAACTGGCCGAAGTGTCTATTTTTCACAGAAATATGAATGCCGGCCAGGCAACCTCTATCATGTGATGTGACAGATGAAATCCTCAAGTGTCCTCCCTATTGTACTGTTGGCGATGCTCTGCTGTCTACCGGGCCTGGACGGCCATCATGACAAGGGTCTGGCAGCCCTCGTTGCCGCTCTGCTAGCTGGCCAACATCACGGCGGCCATCACCAGATCATCCCCATTCCCATCCCCATCCCCATGCACCACCATGGCCATCACGACCATGGCCATCACCACCTGATGCACATGATGTAAGTACCCCATCATTACTTTCTTTATCTGCAGTTTCTCTGATCTTGACAATGACAATTAACATATTGTCAATACGTACAAAGTCCACATTCTGCACTATTTTTAAATTTAGATATATACAACTATATACAAGGTACATGACGCCACCGCTGCAGAGTTTGGTGGAGAATCACCAGCGGGTCGCGTATTTCGCGATCTACGAATAAAAGTATACAAGTTATGAATAACGAGATTTTTCTTTGATCTTGAGTAAGTCCTGGTCTCCTGTGTCGCCATAATTCCCTATTCCATTCCTTCCCATCCAGCCTATCAGTCCAATTCTTTTCAAAAATAATTAACATTTCTATAAAAGTTTGAGAAAATACAAAATAAAACATTATAGCAATGCATCTTTTTATTTTGGATGGCGAATTTTCGCACATATATAATCAAATTCTTCTTATTCCTAATGTCCTCCTTCCATTTTTTTACTTTTCAGAACTTTCTTCATCAATCCATTTTCATTTAATATATATCCAATCAATTATTTTGTCTCTTTTTTGACGACCTTCAACAGTCCTCTCAAGAATCACTGTTGTTTGCCAACTTGGCTGGAAGAAGTGAATTTACTTCTATACGCGAAATTCGTTCCAAATCATCTATATTTTTCTAACCAACAGTATCCTTTAATCAATTGACACTAATTTGCGCCTACTTCATTTAAAGTTTGACAGGATGAATCTATTCTATATAGCGATTCTAGTAGAGCTGAATATTGGTAAAAGTTCTTTTTGTGTGGAAGCCTAAAATATTTTAACCCAATAATAGAATTTATATGGTTGATTGTTAAATAAATATGGTATATTTTATTGCACATTATTTGACAGTTTACAATATTTATATTGTAAGAGAAATAAGAGAAAGGTTAAACTGGACGAGATATTATCACTGGCGGATTCAAAAAGTGCTAATATCATTTGTCTACAAGAAACCAAGTTTAAGCCAAACCACCTTTTTAAGGTAAAAGGCTTCAAAATACTGAGAAAAGAAAGACTTTCAGCAGATAGAGGAGGAGGGCTCCTATCCTGGTAGACACAATCAAAAGTTTCAAGCTTTACAAGCTTTGATATCCTAATATGATTGAGTGGAGATAAGAAAGAAGAAGACAATATTTATAAAAAGAAAAGTGATTAGAGAGGTGGGTTTATAGATTAATATCCTCGGGGTAGTTTGCAATATATCATCATACATATATGAGATGTCCATGCTGGTGATACAGTTTTAACTCAGGGTCTTCTAGAAGTTGATTTTTTTAGAGTGATTTTAAGGTAGGCCGATATCTTAATTTTCGAATTTCTCTTTTAAACCACTTTGGTGTTAGAATTTTTTAAGTAAGCTTAATACCTTTAAAAAAAGTTTTATTAATCAGTTTTTAATATCTTGTATAAATATTTTTTACTTTATTTTTTATCATACTATTAAATTGTTCCTGGGCAATTGTCGAGTCTGTATGCTCCTATAGGCTAACCAAATAAATAACATTAATAAATTGTAAGGTCATTTAAAAAAGCTGTACAATAAGTTTTGTGTGAAAAAATAGTTCTCAAGAAGCCTCTGGGACCAAAAATATTTTTGGTCACAGTGGTACAGCCTACTCCACGCCGACGAGCGCCAACAGCGCGAAACGCGTTCATGGATGGCTTTTCTTGATTTATCAAGAAATTGGGTTGGCCAAATATCAGGGAACAGGCTAAATCAATGTTTAGTTGATTTCTCTTCCACCAGATGGCGTTCTGCCTTCTGTAAAGCACATGTGCTCCTGGTCAGGATATGCCATTTTTATTTTTTATAAGTTTTATATAAAGGTATTCCTTCTCTAACATTTCTTCAATATTTAGACTAGTTGACCTTCACACACAACATACAATCAGGCTACCTTGCTATCTTTCAAGTATCTTCTCTGTCTTATAAAATGTAAAGAGTGAAGTAACCCTCATTGTATATATATTTTTCTGGTCATTAAAATGAACAATTCATATTTTAAATATGAATTTTAAGATATGAATAAAAATCCAAATAGATTTAGTTTGTCATTTCATATTTAAAAATTAGAGATTATTCAGTCAAAAGCTAAGAGCAAAGTAATGGCCATAGCGTTATTCTTTTTTGAAATAAGAATATACAAATATCATTTCAAATATTTAAAGGATATGCAAAACCAGTCTTGTTTCATTATGAATATATCCATAGTATGGATGCAATATATGGATAGTTAATCCAAAATTTTTCTCTCCAGGTTCTTATTTTTTTATAAATGCAAGTGTTTTTGTGAGTTTTCTTATCTTTATCATTAAAATCTCGTTTATTACCTAAATTAAAAAACTTCTAATACGGACTAGAAATGACATGCTTCTGTTGTTTTAGGATGCACATGGGTCATCACCACCACCACTAAATGTTGTCACGTAACAAATGCAAACCAGCAAGCTATCCAGCAATGTGTAAATAAAGAGTGTTGTGTATATACATCGCCTGTTTGTCTGTTTATTTCTGAACATTCATTCTGAAAGAGAGAGAAAAATATATTTATACTAGCGGACGTACCCAGCTTCGCCCGGGAGTAAAGGTTTGTCTAACGAATCTCTCGATAAAGTGAACATTTTTTCCCGGTCCCTTGAAAAATACTCGATAAGTTGAATAAAATCAATATTAATTGGTTCCCTCGGTAATTGGAAGTTAAAGGAATAGTATCTTGCCTTGGAATTGTATCATTATTCTTGTCTCAAATAAATTGCCGTGTCATCCTGAATTTTGTCTTTCCTAATTTTCTACATTACAAAATCATCGTATCATCATGATAATATTTAGAGCAGATTGTTGAATTATAACAGATAAATTAGAATATTTATCTTGATTATTTCTAGGCGAAAAGTTATTTCAAAAATTTTATTTGCTAGAAACCTTCCCAGTACTATAATAAATAACTTCCCAAAGTTTCATGGCGATCCAATGAGTGGTTTTGTTGGGGCACGTTTTTGTAACCATACCCCAACAGAAGGCGTATGTATAATCAAATCAAATGGATACATGGCTTCCCTCCCACATAGACTTACAGACCATTTTTTTTGCCCAGAAACTTAGACACTTGGTGACACCAGACTTCCATGCCGAAAGCTGATGCCTGGTAAAGAAGAAGACATCCAGAGACATCCGAGCTGGAAACTGTTGTTTCATATGTACATATATTCCCCTCACCAAAAATTTAGGTAAAGGTGACCAGAAAAAAAAAAAAAAGGAGAAAAATGGAGAAGGAAGATCTCTAAAGACTGAAACTTATAAAATATCCTTCCAGAGAAAGGAAAGCATCACATTACAGTCCAGGTAAAAAGGGCCTGGGTCAATTTTAGCCAAGACGGGGGGCGATATATATACCATCCCGAGAAAAAGGGAGGGTTGTATTTCAACCCATGTGGAAGGACGGGAGGCTGGAGTCTGAAATCTTACACTACCGCAGGGGTTGTTTTTTCTCTTTAGATTTTTTTGTTTTGGTAATACTATATGTTCTATTTTGAAGGGGAGAGGCCTGGGGCGTCTATGAAATTGATACTGGAGCCGTTGGCCATTTTGATTGGTGTTTCTTTCGGCGAATGAAAATGGAGAATGAGATGATATAAAAGAAGGTTCTTTGCCAAAAGGCAGGATTCGATCGGAGTCGCTCAGTGAGAAGGACGATTTTTAGACGGGCCTGAGACGTAGAGGAGACCAGACCTTGCCGCCGCTTTCGAGAGAAGGTAAGCCCCTTGCCATTATGGCTTAGTCCCCCCTTTTATTTTTCGAACAGAAGCCGCCATTGATGGGTTCCCCTTGGTTTGGATAGTTGAAAGGGGAGGATACACGATGTATCTTATTAAAAGTTTCCTTACTTAGGTATATATATATATAGCAATTTAGGCCAACAACCCCATGTATATAACCCACAGCAAGACCTTAATGTTGTATAATAGCAGCACAGCTGTCAGTGATGCACTATCGGCATATGTCTTTACATCATCACATGTAATGCAATTTATGCAAACAGGATAAATAAAATAAATAAAAAAGAAAAGGGGGAAAAACTCTGTAATTGATTAAGAGTTGAGCTAAAGCAAGGATCGAGCATATAATATTGTCAGAACAATGGTCTAAAGATGGAAACAGTCGCGACACTATTATACAATATTATCAGACAACCCATGAAATCGTTATTAAATTGGGGAATCTATAAAACACTGAAACACAGACACTCGCGGCAATGTATGTGGCCGGTAATTTATGGGAGACTTGATTATTGGTAACATTCCCTTCAAATAGGTAATAAACATACAACATTTCATTTAAACAGTTGGAATATCACCATAAGGCAAATTATGTATGAAATAGGTAACAGAGAACACAAGAAAATTTCTCTAGATATTTATTTAAATATCTTAAAATTTGGGAACATGTCTATACTGACGAGATATGCTATTTACATAGTAAAATTTAGATAGAGGTGACCTGAAGTTACTTTATAGCCCTTTAAGGCCCATGCGAAATCTAGGTTGGCTACTACACAAAAAGGGGGGGAAACCTAGATCTCCATCTATTCTAGCGGGACAAAATATACGAACCCTAACACTCCTTTTAAGTCACTTAAAGCCCTTTAGGGCCCATTCAGAATCTAAATAGATTAGCTTCTGTTCGAAAAAATATAAAAAAAAGGGGGGGCTAAGCCATAATGGCAAGGGGCTTACCTTCTCTCGAATGCGGCGGCAAGGTCTGGTCTCCTCTACGTCTCAGGCCCGTCTAAAAATCGTCCTTCTCACTGAGCGACTCCGATCGAAACTCTCGCCTTTTGGCAAAGAACCTTCTTTTATATCATCTCATTCTCCATTTTCATTCGCCGAAAGAAACACCAATCAAAATGGCCAACGGCTCCAGTATCAATTTCATAGACGCCCCAGGCCTCTCCCCTTCAAATAGAACATATAGTATTACAAAAACAAAAAAAATCTAAAGAGAGAAACAACCCCTGCGGTAGTGTAAGATTTCAGACTCCCTCCCCCCGTCCTTCCACATGGGTTGAAATACAATCCTCCCTTTTTCTCGGGATGGTATATATATCGCCCCCCCCGTCTTGGCTAAAATTGACCCAGGCCCTTTTTACCTGGACTGTAATGTGATGCTTTCCTTTCTCTGGAAGGATATTTTATAAGTTTCAGTCTTTAGAGATCTTCCTTCTCCATTTTTCTCCTTTTTTTTTTTTTCTGGTCACCTTTACCTAAATTTTTGGTGAGGGGAATATATGTACATATGAAACAACAGTTTCCAGCTCGGATGTCTCTGGATGTCTTCTTCTTTACCAGGCATCAGCTTTCGGCATGGAAGTCTGGTGTCACCAAGTGTCTAAGTTTCTGGGCAAAAAAATGGTCTGTAAGTCTATGTGGGAGGGAAGCCATGTACCCATTTGATTTGATTATACATACGCCTTCTGTTGGGGTATGGTTACAAAAACGTGCCCCAACAATCCTCCCCCTGCCAAGTAATGGACAAATGCGTTTGTGCTATTCATTATTCATCTGCCTTTCATCAGTTACTATGAAAGCAGGCCCATTTCTAGCAAAATGCATTTTCCATTACTAGGTGAAGTCAGGTGTACCGAAACCTATAGGGAAGATAAGGCTAATCAAAATGATGGTATGCTATTCTAGATGTTTATTATTCCGAACATTAGTGGGCATTGTGCATCCTGGCAAAGGGTTTTTTTATGTGCTATTATTCTGTCAGAACACTGTTATCAAAATAGGTTATTGGGGACAGTCATATCATATGTATGGAAGTAAGCAAGGTCATCTGTCTTACCATTCATGGGTATATATACCACCCTTCCACTTTCTTCTTTGGTCTTGAGGAGTAGGCCTTCCTAGTGGTAAGTCCTCTCAACCCCATCCTTGCCTCTTGGGGTACTGGATTCATTGCTACCTTCTTTCTGCTAACAATACAGTTAGGACATTTCCCTATTACATATTATATATAAAAAAAAATTGGGCGCCAAGAAGTCGTTTAGAAATAACTGACTAGTCCAACTCCTAAAACATGCCAGCATCTTTATTTTCGTACCAATCAAGACATTCGTGTGGTATAGTTATATATATATACAATCAAATGAAAGGATAATTATAGTTAGCTGAAAGAAATATCTTGGTATATAATGATTAGCCTATGACATGATGACTTTTGCTAAATAAAAAAAAAGTTTACAGAAAACAAATTGTGAAAGTAATTATTAAATAAGGCACGAATATGTAATGATAAAATGAATCCTTCCATGTTATATGATGAGTATAATATATATATTGAAGTAAAACATATCATGTAGATAGTGATTAAATATGTTAAGTTATAAGTGATAAAAATCATCCCATGATAGATGACAAAAGAAAACTACTACAAGCTTATATATGGTGACAAAATATATATAATTAAATATTTAATATAAATATTAATATCATGAATGTCAAAATAAAATTGTTGAAATGAATAGTATATGACTATAATATAATATATATGATATAAAATAATAACATATTGAAAAAGAAAATGTAAACATAATATATATTTGTGCGCTGAAGGTTCAAGGTTTAGTATCTCAGTTAAGTTTCAATCTTATCCAGTCTGGAATCACGAGTTGGTCACTGGGTAATATTCGTCTATCCCGATCCTACTGGAGGGTGTGTTTTCTCTTATGTGTTAGATTCCTCTAATTACAATACTCTCTCAACCCAAATGGGAACGTCATTTAGAATCTTGGTCAAATGGAGCATAGCCCAGACCTCTATTAAACTACACAGTCCATTTAAATCTAGGGTGACAACCGTATGAAGAGAATTTTTCTGTTTTGGCAGAGCGACTAATCAATTTCTACTATTTTGTTTGTGACTCCGTTTACCTTGTCTCTGGGGTGTGTACAGTTCAGCTACCTCCCCCTTCCAAGAAATCCATATTACTTTCGTCTACTAATATACTCTCTATTCATTGACCTGAATCCTATAAATCTACATCTTATAGGTTTGAATTTTTTATCAATCTGAAATTTTGGTTCTTTTACTAATTCCTTCAGAATTCTACTCCTTGTATAACTGCTCTTAATCCTACTGTCCTCAATACAACACTTCTAAAACTTTGACTCATTGGCTCGTTCTGGTGTCTCGTTCGCGGTCCTTATAGTTAACTAATACTTTAAAATCTTATCCTAACATGGAACGAGTCTAAACTCGTTGAAGGTCCTAATAATTACTTATTCTGTCTCTCGAATCGGTCTTATGCTCGAATTCATTCCAACAAAACGTATGGCAGGGCGAATCCTTTATTAGAAGAAACTTCCGCTAGCTATGGGGGATCAAACTGGTACCAAAAAAAAATTCAATAGACGGGAACACTTCGTCTAGAATAACTGGGCAATCTCTGCCTACATGCCAATCTTACAGGACCTCCCGTCTGCAACACCCTCGCTCCAGCCACGCTAAAAGCGTCGAAATTACGGTGTCAGATCGGTCACCCAAGGTCGCGCCGTTATACCCCAGGCTATACGGCATGGCTAAAACAAATCCCCCATCCTGCATAAAATTCAATCTATACCTCTTCGTTTCCTCTTGCGAGGAGGAGTTGAGTGGGAAATTCGGCTTGATCCTTGCCTTCCACTATCTCCAAGTCTGAGGGTCGGGATAGGGATCATTTATCCACAATCCTTAGAATTCAAGCTAAGCTAAGATAAAAGAAAATCAAAGGAAAATTATACCCCCTAACGAGGGACCTAACAAAAGGGAGCGAATATTTTCTAACTAGATAGAGTTGTAGTTGTCCTGTTTGAGGCTTCTCGGTCCTAACAAAATTCGAAATAAAAAATAAAATAAAATAAAATCGATCCTATTAAAGTCCTTAATCCTAATCTAATGTATTTTGGGCTCACAGTATAATAGTTTTTAACCTTCTACACATTCATTATTCCAATTCTTTCATACACCCTCCCCCCTATCATTCGCGGAATGCACTCATACTAAAGTTAAAAGCTGCTACAAAGGCCAAAATACTCGTTTATCAATATCAATAGATCCTAACAAATAATAACATATTTCAGGACACAATGTGAAATCAAATAAAATAATAAAACTAAAACAAATTGGGAACTAAAGCCCTATGTTACTCAAAAGAAATGCCTCTGTACAAGCTCTATATATACTAATACTTTATACTCGATAAATGATTGTTAACAATAATTGTTAACAATTCTAAATAATCTGGAAGCTAACCTACCTAAAAAAAAATCAGTGTAACTTCAAAAACTGCCCTTGCCTTGACACTAAGCGATTTTTCACGACAATTCTATAAAGACATACACAAATTATAATGGCGAATAAAGGACCATTAAACGTGACACCTCATAAAAGCGGGATTGAGTCACTCCCCTAGCCACCGTGGGTGAAGTCACTTTCTTCCTACTTCACCTTGCGTCTGTCCCCTTTGCAGTAGTCCGACCTCAACACTCTATTGAAAGATGGATTTATAGGGTTTACGATTCACTACCCAACACTAACATTCTCAAGTGCTTTCCGAGGATCGACTACGATCTGGGCCTACTTAACTTCTACCCCTGGCTTAGGGTCCCTACACTTCACAACTTTACTCTGAAAGATTGACCTTTCATGTCCTCATTAGAAACCTATTTCAAAGCTACTACCTGAAGGCCAGGGATTATAGGGTTTCTGAATTACCCAACACAAGCCATAGGATGCCTATTAGGTTTGTTGTTTTAGACATAGGCCCCCTCTAAGTTGTGATTTCCTACACCTTCCTTCACCTATTACTCCTGATAATAACTAAAATTTCAGATTTACACTAAATAGTTAATTCACAATGGTATACATTATTCTCATTGGTCTTTGAAACTCGGGTTTTAACAAGAAATAGTTTGTATTAAAAAAAAAAAAGGAATCCTAATGAAGTTCTACTTTAAAAAAAAAAGAAAGGTTTAAAAAAAAAAAGGTTGAAATCTCTAAACTTCTCATTCTATCGAGCTGATTCTCCGTACACACTCCAAAATCCTAGTTAGTGGCGACAGTCTAAGCAGAATTTACACTGTGTGGGCCTTTTCACCCTTGTAGACCTGCGTAAAGTTAAACTGTTCACACTAACTCTGTCAATTTCCCCTCGTCTCATTACTTCTGAGTCCGCTCTGGTTGTCACCCCTTGTTGGATAAAATTGTAACATAACAATAAAAAGAAACTAAAATTTTCCTAAATCATATCCTGACAGGTTGTACAAGCTCTTCAAAACGCTGTGTCATATTAAAACAAGGTTGTGAGACAACTCTTAATTATATACTATACTAAAAATGAGGCTGAGCCAATTCTACACTAGGAGAACACGAAAACCCAAGATGTAGTCCTTGTAGCGAGCATGGAGCCCTATCACAAAACCCGAAGTGCAAGGAGGACAGAGTTTCCTGGTATTCCCTTTTATCTGGCACGACCGGTCGGGGTGAACAGTCGCGTCACGTGAAAGGAGGAAATATCTGAGTTCCCCCCTCTTGCTCTAACTGTTGGGTCGATTTGGCTCATGTAAATAGTAACTCTTATACTATATCTAAAATCTCTCATATAACTTATTAAATAAAACGGTGTAAAAACGGTGTTCTATACAAGGATAAGGTTGTGACAATTTTCTCTAAATGACACATTAATATTAAAACAAATTGTGAAGATCTTTAAAGATGGCAACAAACACTACAGTAAGGTTGTGAGACGGTATTCTGCACAAAGACAAGGTTGAGACAAATAACACACAAACCCTGAAACATGGTGTTAAAGCTCCTTTCAACACTTAGCACTAGAACACATGTTTAAATAAAAAAAAAAAACTGCAAACTGTTTAAAGTTCACCATAACACTAAGACCTATATATAACCTAATATTGTAATTAATAAAGACCTATCTATATTAAATAGTGTATACAATCGCTGAAACTTATGTAAATCAGCTTACACAAACCCCCAGTGCATAATATGTCTTATTTTAAAAGAAATAGTTCTATCGAGGCGATATTGCGGTCGACAGCTACGCTTTATACATTAAATGTACTTTCTATCAACCTTTATCTACTATTTACAAAACTCTTTATCCAACCCTTTCCAATTCTTTCTCTTTCAACATCTTTCTGCATCTCTCTATCTCTTTCTCATCAACATTCAACGCTTTCTCACTCTTTTTATCACTTTCAACACTTCTTTCATCACCTCTCTCTCATCTCTCTTCCATCATTTTCTACACATTTCACTGCCTTTTCATCCCTCTGGTGTTTCCTCGAAACCCGTCATCGGGATCTGGATCCCGATCTATTATCACTCTTAATTTTGAACTATTAATTATTACTAGTGTAATATTATTCCAACAGCCTATGACCTTTAAGCTTTATAACTCCATATACACTCGGCGGGGTAGTTACCTTGTTAAGAAAACCTATAATGTCATAGATCATTTAGAGAGAGAACATAACAAATTCGTGCGAATAGTTTGCTTCAACTATTGATTGTAAGCCTATTAAACTCGTTCTCTTTAGGTTGGCTCGCTCATTAATCTTCAATCTACGTTCAATAGTCATATTGAGTTCTCATGGATGCTAGATGTAAACTGTATCAAAATAGTGTAGTTTTCTAGTTTCCGAATTATATGACAGTTAGAAAAAAAAAAGAAACAAACATTCTGGAAATATCTCGCACTGGCTACTATAAAAAAAATTGAATGGGGTACAGCTCTGATCTTACAGGATACCTCATGGCTCATGGAATTGAATCGCTCATTTCTCACTAAAATATTCACACAGGGTATGGAGGTCTCCAGCGGTTCTATAGCTATTGGTCAACTAAATTAATTAATGGCAGGAATTGAAGCTAGTTTAAATGCTCATGTGCTGTTTTGTCATGCGTCTTTATGTCATCTGCACAGGAAAGTGTCGCCTCAAGGACCTAATTCTGGGACTAACATCCGCTGCACATTTCAGGAAGGAGTGGTCGTCCATACAATAGCAAGATATCATTTTGCTGCCAATGTACAATGTTGAGCATTTTCCATGTCGTCATTTTGTCGATCCCCAATCTTCTAGGGTGTTTCTTTAAGCATTTCACGATGTCATTTAATGCTTCATGCGATCCCGCCCGGCATTCAATAAGTAAGTATTTGATCGTACCACCTCCAGGAGACCATCCCATTGCGGCCGAATCATTTCCACCCAACTTATAACGCCGTCCATATCGCGTAATTGAAATTAGTGTAAAACTCAAAGAATAAGACCTTAATCTCTTAATTCTTTACTAATTTCAGTTGGCTCAAAATAAATCTTCTCAATTATTAATTTGGTACAGTGGCGTGACATGTCACACTTCTTCTAGTTCTTTCGCAAGCTCGATTAATCCCAGTGGGAACCCGTCCAGGCGTCAATCCCGTGCTAACCCGTCATGCATGACTTCAAATTTGGAAATTATTAGACCTGAATATTTGCAGTGGCATCTGCTTCCACTGAAAGTATTTAAGACACAAGGCTGCCTCTTTAAATCACTGTCTTTACTCCCACATGCCTGTGTAAACTTTAACTATGACTTTATCAATTCTCAAAATTCTGCCTATCGAGTATCCTGAGAATCAATGTTCTTCTTGTCTACGGCGGATTATCACAGTAATTGTTCCCTAGAGTTATCTGCGTCGAGTGGTCAGTCTGTACTACTAATTCTCCACTCTAACTCTAGGACTCTTCTATCTACTCGGGCTGTTCAAAAATTTTCAAGACAGTTGTTCAAATCCCCAATGATAATCTGCTAAATTTCGATAATTATTGGAATTCTCATTAAACAGAATAACTACACCTTCTGACACAGAAATATCCAGCATCAAGATATAGCGCACCGTCCAATTTCTTTATTTCAAGACGGTGTCAAATTACAACTGAAGGAACATACTAAACATAAAACTGGTTTAAATTTCATGTAATCTCATCATGCCTTCTGCTGGCAAATATTTACTGTAAAATTCAATACTATCAAGATGGTTTTATTTGTCTTCATCTAAAAAAAAAATGTTTCAGAAATAGAGTCTTGGAAATCTCTACTAAAGACAAAAATTATACATTTGTCAATTCAGGATAACCTTCCCTTGTCAGAGTGTATACAGCTGCCAAGCCAAAATACGCAGGGGAGACAGGAAGGAGAGTCAGCAATAGAATATATGAACATAGACGCAACGTTATTAATCAAGACAATAGGTCTCTAATTTTCCAATACTGCAAAGGAACATGTCACACTTTCGCATTAGGAGAACCTAGAATACATTACAATAACATAAACAGCAAATATCAAAGGCTTATAATTGATTTTCTATTATTCAGAAAACACAATAGCATTAATAGAAAATAGCCCCATAGACGCGTTACTTTGATATCAGAAATCAATGATAATATTAAGGTTTTGCCACAAACAATGTGAATCGTAAAAGACAGCGGCGAGAGATGCGGTATACACCGCTTCAACATAACTTTCATTGCCTGATAAAACGCCCGTGAAACGGAAAGCATAAATTAAAATTCACGATTTATAATAGACTGTTAATCTCAGGATGCGTGGACTACTTCACCAATACTTAAAATAGTATGGCTTTTCATTAGGTATATATTTCTAAAGTATAGGGGAAGAAACATATACTAAATTCGAGCCCCGCGGCGACCGCCATTGATGGGTTCCCCTTGGTTTGGATAGTTGAAAGGGGAGGATACACGATGTATCTTATTAAAAGTTTCCTTACTTAGGTATATATATATATAGCAATTTAGGCCAACAACCCCATGTATATAACCCACAGCAAGACCTTAATGTTGTATAATAGCAGCACAGCTGTCAGTGATGCACTATCGGCATATGTCTTTACATCATCACATGTAATGCAATTTATGCAAACAGGATAAATAAAATAAATAAAAAAGAAAAGGGGGAAAAACTCTGTAATTGATTAAGAGTTGAGCTAAAGCAAGGATCGAGCATATAATATTGTCAGAACAATGGTCTAAAGATGGAAACAGTCGCGACACTATTATACAATATTATCAGACAACCCATGAAATCGTTATTAAATTGGGGAATCTATAAAACACTGAAACACAGACACTCGCGGCAATGTATGTGGCCGGTAATTTATGGGAGACTTGATTATTGGTAACATTCCCTTCAAATAGGTAATAAACATACAACATTTCATTTAAACAGTTGGAATATCACCATAAGGCAAATTATGTATGAAATAGGTAACAGAGAACACAAGAAAATTTCTCTAGATATTTATTTAAATATCTTAAAATTTGGGAACATGTCTATACTGACGAGATATGCTATTTACATAGTAAAATTTAGATAGAGGTGACCTGAAGTTACTTTATAGCCCTTTAAGGCCCATGCGAAATCTAGGTTGGCTACTACACAAAAAGGGGGGGAAACCTAGATCTCCATCTATTCTAGCGGGACAAAATATACGAACCCTAACACTCCTTTTAAGTCACTTAAAGCCCTTTAGGGCCCATTCAGAATCTAAATAGATTAGCTTCTGTTCGAAAAAATATAAAAAAAAGGGGGGGCTAAGCCATAATGGCAAGGGGCTTACCTTCTCTCGAATGCGGCGGCAAGGTCTGGTCTCCTCTACGTCTCAGGCCCGTCTAAAAATCGTCCTTCTCACTGAGCGACTCCGATCGAAACTCTCGCCTTTTGGCAAAGAACCTTCTTTTATATCATCTCATTCTCCATTTTCATTCGCCGAAAGAAACACCAATCAAAATGGCCAACGGCTCCAGTATCAATTTCATAGACGCCCCAGGCCTCTCCCCTTCAAATAGAACATATAGTATTACAAAAACAAAAAAAATCTAAAGAGAGAAACAACCCCTGCGGTAGTGTAAGATTTCAGACTCCCTCCCCCCGTCCTTCCACATGGGTTGAAATACAATCCTCCCTTTTTCTCGGGATGGTATATATATCGCCCCCCCCGTCTTGGCTAAAATTGACCCAGGCCCTTTTTACCTGGACTGTAATGTGATGCTTTCCTTTCTCTGGAAGGATATTTTATAAGTTTCAGTCTTTAGAGATCTTCCTTCTCCATTTTTCTCCTTTTTTTTTTTTTCTGGTCACCTTTACCTAAATTTTTGGTGAGGGGAATATATGTACATATGAAACAACAGTTTCCAGCTCGGATGTCTCTGGATGTCTTCTTCTTTACCAGGCATCAGCTTTCGGCATGGAAGTCTGGTGTCACCAAGTGTCTAAGTTTCTGGGCAAAAAAATGGTCTGTAAGTCTATGTGGGAGGGAAGCCATGTACCCATTTGATTTGATTATACATACGCCTTCTGTTGGGGTATGGTTACAAAAACGTGCCCCAACAGTTTGGTCAGGCATAAAGGACAGACAGACACACACTTGCCTTCCTATGTTCCAGACCCTCCCTGAGGACACCCCCTGTTGACTCCTGACAGATTCAGGATAATTGTAAATAATTGTAAATCTTTCCCATTGACTCTTTGAGTGTGATCATTGACTGAATGGTCAATAAAGTGTGTTTTCATTGTCACACACATACATTCATTTATATATATAAGATTCATCGATATACCAGTAATTACTTAATTAATTTTGGGACCAATGAATTGAAATATTTATCAATCGCGTTTATCAGGGTGAAAATGGTACCGCCAATTTAATATGGTGTCCTCCAGGATATTTGCTTTAATATACTTGATTGAGATACATAAAAAATATATTAGACTTAAAATTTAATGTGTATATGTGTGTGTCTTTTTTTTTTTGACAAATTTTATTACTGCGCGTAAAGAAAATAAATAAAGCATATAATATATATTTAACCTTAATCTAATAAAATTGTATAAAAAATAATTTTAATATTAATAAATATCTATTTAAAATCGCCTTTATTTTCTTCTTTTCAAGCGTTCAAAGAAACTAGTATCAAATTCTATTTTATCATCATCAAAGATTTATTTAAAGCTACATTACTACTCTGCACTCCCGGCTAATGTTTTCGTATGGATACAAATTTGTAAATACATTTTGATACATTGTGTCTCACGGCTAAGTTTACCGCTCGTTTAACACTTACTTTACTTTATTCCTGCGGGTCATTCACAATATTTCAAGATGGCAGTTGCAAATGGCGATTGCTTCGACGTTTGGTTGAATCAAGAACTGTCCAAATTAGAAATAGATCACGTTGTGTATGGCCCATATATCAAAGGCATTTTGGAGGGAACTGAACCAGAAGATGAAAAGAGGGAAGCACTAACCACACTTTTTGAAGATATATCGGTAGGTAAATTTTTGATATTTCAATGTCTTAATGTTTAATATGTCCCAGATAGAAATGTGTTCTCTAAAGAGTACTTGATTTATTTGTTGCGTGTGCCACATGCCCATCATTATTATTTATTTGACCATTTAAATTTCTAATTCTACCACAAAAACTATACGTGAAAGCTGAAAGATTTGAAAGTATGTCATAGGATTAGCATATTCCATACTAATTTTTTCCAAAAGATATTTTAATTTACATTCAAGCGGTATCTTCAATGCCTGATGCCATATAAATGTTTAATTTAAAATTTTATCTGTAGATACTAAGAGGTCTATAGAGACTGGTGTACCAATTTTCTAAACTTTTTTTTTTAATAATCCCAAGTACACGTAATATAGGCCATGATAATCATGTTGGGTAGTAATTGGTGACTACTTTTACTGTAAGTGCAGCACATGTCTATACATGTAGAAATTATTTCGACTTTTGTATTTACAAATGGGCCAGAGCCCCGTTTGGTTACTTGCACTCACTGGTGAGGATGGACTATGATAATGATAATGAAATGGTATGGTAATGAAATGGTAATGATAATGTTGAATTGGGAGCTGTTGGGCAAACTTTTTTTATTCAGAAAGAAAGTGTCAAATGCAGGATCCTGGATTGTGGCCATTGGAAATGAACAGTTTATACCAGTCTTCCACTGACCCCAATATCTATAATCTACATGAAATGTTCAAGCCTTGGGTTAGATTTGTGCCATGATACCAAGATGATTACCTGATTGATAGGAGGTTATAGAGCACCACCACTTTGTTTATTATTTTTATTTATCCCTAGTACACCTTATACAGGCCATGGTAATCATGGTGGGTAGAAGTAGGTGACTGCTTTTACTGTAAGTGCACTACATGTCTACATATGTGAAATTATTTATTGCCAAACTCAATTTCTGTAGCCGTAGAATCTAACCTCAAAGATTTAAAGGTTTCCAATCATTTGTTGAATATCATTGCTGGTTGTGTCACCAAGTGCAATCAGGAACTACCTGATTCCTGTCAGGAACAGGAAATTTTGGGAGATATGTAAACTGGTTCCTCACACTTGATCTACCAACCAGGATGTCTGTTCTCCGGTACATTTGGAGGTTGATCATTGATGGACTCTCGTCAACTTTTTGTGGCAAGTTTTTACTGGCTGATGTAACCCCAACTGTCACCATTTTCACGGGGGTCGGTGGAAGGCTGGTTAAACCGTTTGGTTTTCGACCACTACGACCCAGGTTCGATTCCCGCATTGGACACTTTTTTTCTGATAAAAAAAAAAAAAATGCTCCAATGGCCCCCGTTTCTTGCAAAAGTCCAACCTCACCAGCGAGTGCAAGTAACCAACCGGGGCTCTGGCACATTTGTAAGTGCAAAGTCGAACTGCTTTTCACATGTGTAGACATGTGGTGCGCCTACAGTCATGGCCTGTACCACGTGTACTAGGGATAAGCAAAAAAAAAAAACATTTTCACAAACTTTCTACTAAGTTAGAGCCACTGAGAGGGTTCACTAATGATGAGCTAAGCCCTCCACCCAATAATTTCTATCATTGCAGTAAGGTAGTATTTGATATCCTAAGAAACCTATATTACCAAAAATAATTATTACAAATTTTAGGGTGTGTTGTATCCATTAAGAGACCAAAATAGCTCCAAATGTAAGCACTTGCTTGTTTACTGTGAAGTAACCACTAAATCCAACCAGCCTTACAATCCCGGCCAATCCTATTGACCGCTGGAAGTATTCGCCAGTTAGACTGGCATCTTCCCCACCACGGCCCAAACCTAATTACATCATCCACTATCACAAGGTAACAAGGCCAATTGAAGTACATGTGACAAATGTCAAGCTGCTTTTCACATGTGTAGACATGTAGTGCACTTACGGTAAAAGCAGTCACCCACTTCTACCCACCATGATTATCATGGCCTGTACCATGTGTACTAGGAATAATAATAAATAAAAAACGTGACAAATCCAATTAAAGTAATTTACATGTGACATTTCAGTGTTGTTACCATCTTCAGACAACAGTACTGAATGATCTTCAAAAATTTCTATAGTTGTTATCTGAAGCTGGTATCACAATGTTGTTGTTGCTACAAGTAATTTGTATATTTGGATGTGGTCTTATCTCTTTGTCCAAATGGTAGCTATGAACACGAGAATTCCCAGATAGTATCTCTATATTGATGGTATCTTTTGTTGAGGATGGAATTATTCAAAGTCACTTTCTTTAAAATAAAGGACCAATTAGTGAACTGAAGATTTAGAAAAGAATTAGGAAGGCTCTCAACCTTCCCATCACTTCACCACCCCATCTAACTATTGTTTAATTATACAGTCTGTATAACAAGATAAGGCACAATTTGGATTATAGATTATAAACACAAGGTAATAAGACCAAATAAATAGTGTGTGATGTTTCTGTAACAACGTTGTTACCATCTTCAGACAAAAGTGCTGAATGAAAATGAAAAAAGTGCATTCAGCACTTTTGTCTGAAGATGGTAACAATGCTGCTACTGAAATGTCACAAACTATTTATTTATTTATTTGGATTTGGTTTTATTACCTTGTGTTTGTACAACAAGGTTTATTCTTGGTGATGGGGGTTTAAGGAAAGATTGGAATTGTTGAAATTTCACACAAAGCTTTGAGCTTCTACTTGAAAGACAACAAAATCTTGTTTAAGGCAGCATAACAATACACTTAGCTCCCTCTGTGGGTAGAGAATGGAACTATTCAATGCTGTTGGTGTTTTTGTTTACTAATGAATTTCTACACATAGTGAGAGAATGGGAGAAGAATTGAGAAGCCTTAGCTCATCAGTGTATTTACACTAGGTACTTTAGCCAACTTCTGACTCCATATTGTCATCTAAAGTATTGAAATCTTGGAGCCCCCTAATGACATATTCTGTGTCCCATTGTGGACAACACACAGACCAACCTAGATAACAAAACAACAACTTGCAGCAGGGTGGTGGTCCCTCGAAGGCTCCACAAGGATGTTAAACTGAAGTTTAGGTGACTATTGTAGAAATGGTTGGTTCCAGTAGTGTGTGACGTAACAGCGTTGTTACCATCTTCAGACAAAAGTACTAGTAGTTCAGTCACACACTATTGATTTATTTGGATCTGGTCTTATTAACTTGTGTTTAAAATTCAGAGTAGAAACTCTGTAAAGGACAGCACACCTAGTTATAGAGCCAAAGTGTCCTTTAGAGTAAGATGTCCTCTTACCCAAGAGTTATTTATTAGTAAAAATTATATTTTGATGATAGACTGCCCTTTGTAGAGAGGTGTCCTCTCTCAAGTGTCCTTTGATGGAGTATGTTTTACTTTACATGTAATACAGACATCTTTTAGTGCTGAATAAAAATATTTTTTCAAAGAATATTTTGCTGATTCTATTTATTTTATTCTTATTGCATTGATGCATCTTCTAAGTTTTATATATTTTTTAATCTTTTTTTTTTTTCTCTGTCTCTATTTTTGTATCTTCCCATCAGTCTAATTCATGTCTCTACGACCATTCTCTCATCATTACATTATCTTCAATCCATTTCCTCTGTATATGTATGGCCCTGTCATCACCAAGTTGTAATCAGTGACACCAAGTAGCCGCAGACTTCAGGTTGATCCTGGTGGAATTATCTGTCACAGACATCACCAGCAGTACTGTGGGTTTCTCCCCCAGCCACTGTGTGGAAAAATTTTAATCTTATCTTCCAGGCGCACTTTATAAAACCTTGTAAAACTTGTTGACTTCTTTGGGGTTTTTCCACCTTTGCTAGTCTATTGTTCAAACAACAATGGCAACTTTGAGACAGATTTCTCCCTAAATAAATGGCTGCAGTAACAATAAGTAAGGTGAAACATCAGACTTCCTGAATATATTTGTTCTTTTTTAATATTATTATATACAGTTAAACCTGTCTATAGCGCCCCCTCTAAATAGCGCCTTCCTCTCTATAGCACCCGATTTTAAATATGTAGTGCGATACGATTTACATTAAAAGTGACCTGTTTATAGCACCTTATTTTGGTGAGGCCCAAGAGGGGCGCTATAGACAGGTTTAACTGTATTTATAAAGTAACTGTATCTCTTTTTGGAACCCAGATATTTGACCTTATTAACCTATGTGCTCATCTCTTTAGTTTTACATCAGTTTCTAACATTGAAAATTCAATAACATTTTATATTGTCCTATATTTTGTGTAATTAACATTTCATTAGCACAGCTCCCCCTTTTTTATTAAATCCTTTAAGCATCAATGACAACATGGTGTGGGGGATGTGACAGGAGTCAGATGGGAGCCATCAGCTGGGGGAGATGATCCTGGCCAAGTGGGCCGTCTCCCACGCTGCCCCTCCCCCTCCAGGTGCTGCTGACATTTCCTGTTACACAACTGCTAGGGCACAGATTTGTTTTTTACCCTCTGTCGTATTTCAAATAAACTTCTATTCGTATATATGCAAAGTAGACCCATCAAATTGCACACCCACTTTGCATATTTCGCAGGTGTTAAAGAACTTTTTTTTTTTTTGCTGAAGAACATTGCTTGATGCAATTTCTTGTAATTATATGTATGTACTTCTACAAACCTATAAGCTTAAGTCCATAGGTCCCATAAGCTGCCTTCCATAGTAAAATACAGGGTATATAAGAAAACCAATCCAATACAATAGTAGAGCTGTCTGGAGATTAATTTGGCAAAACCACTGAAAGGGTTCACTACTGATGAGCCAAATCCTCTCATTTAATAACTTTAATTATTTCAGTAAAGTCTGTAGAAATAATATTTGATAGGTGACACATTGCCAAAAATAATTATTGAAATTTCATTTTGCTGATTATTTTATTCTTATTGCATTGATGTATCTGCTGTATTTTATATATTGTTTTAATCTTTTTTTTTTTCTCTCTCTCTAATTTTGTATCTTCCCATCAGTCTAATTCATGTCTCTACGACCATTCTCTCACCATTACAGTACCTTCAATCCATTTCCTCTCTATATCTATATAGAGTGTGCACCACCACTAAGATCATAGGGAGATCTCCCTGGAGATGGAATTTGAGAGATGGCAATTGAATTATAAAAGAACTTTTTGCTCAACTTTAAACCTAAGGTTTCCACAAATTAATATAAAATGTGTGACGTTGTTACCATGATCAGACGGAAGTACTGAATGAGAATTTCTTAGATCTTGAATTTTATGCATGGGTTGAAGGAGAGCCATGTCAGCTCGTGATAAACTAAATGAAGGAATGCTTCTCATTGTCTTCTCATTTTTGTGCTTGTCAATGATATTCATTGATTCACTTTGGTAGCATCAAGGTTGAAGTGTTTGTAAAGAAAAGAAAGTTATTTTTTGCCCGTTCTTGGCCTGTAGAAAATGGGAAAAGCCCAAAATCCAGTCAAATCTTGTCTATTTTTACATTTCATTCGGTGGAAGGCTGGTTAAACCATTTGGTTTTCGACCACTAGGACCCGGGTTCGAACCCGCATTGGACACTTTTTTTCTGTTTAAAGAAAAAAAAAATGCTCCAATGGCCCCCGATTCTTGCAAAAGTCCAACCCCACCACCGAGTGCAAGTAACCAAACGGGGCTCTGGCACATTTGTAAGTGCAAAGTCGAACTGCTTTCACATGTGTAGACATGTGGTGCGCTTACAGTAAAAAGCAGTCGCTAACTACCCACCATGATTATCATGGCCTGTACCACGTGTACTAGGGATAAGCAAAAAAAAAAAAAATATATATATATATATATATAAAATGTGTGACGTTTCGGTAACGGTATTGTTACCATGATCAGACAGAAGTACAGAATGAGAATTTCTTGGAACTTGAATATTATGCATGGGTTGAATGAAGGACATGTCAGAAAGCTCGTGATAAAACTAAATGAAGGAATGCTTCTCATTGTCTTCTCATTTTTGTGCTTGTACATGATATTCATATAGTTTGGTAGCATCAAGTGGGGGAAAATGTATATCATAATTTCAAAAGTGTTTGTGAAGAAAAGAAAGGTTTTTTTTTTGTCCGTTCTTGGCCTGTAGAAAATGTGGAAAGCCCAAAATCCAGTAAATTCTTGTGTATTTCATCCTATATTGGAAAGATCTGGTAAACACATATGACTTGAAACAAGGGTTGGTTGTGGAGATAGAGCCTGCCTGCACAGCCAGAAACATGTTATGTGGTTGGCCTTTCTTGATTTACCAAAAAAATAAAATAATTGTTCAATTTAGTGGAATAAATTTAAAAACAAAGTTGATATTCATTCTAATGGCACTTTGCCTTCTCAAAATTTCATTTGAGTGGATTGGACATGCCATTTAACTGGCCTGGCCTTTTTTCTTTTATCTTTTCACGCTTTTTGCAATGTTCTATAAGATTAAAAAATGTCATTTGAGAGAAAAAATTCTATACAGGGAAGAGTGTCTTGAAAAAAAAAAAAAAAACAATTAATTGACTCGAGCTTTCACACCTTGGAGCCTTTCTTCAGGAGTATCAGTGGTGTTAACTTCACTCCTGTAGAATGGGGCTCCAAGGCCAGAAATCTCGAGTTAATTAAATTGTATTTTTGTAAGAAAATGGAGATCTCCCTGGAGATGGAATTTTTTCTTTCAAATGATGCCATAAAAGGGATTGTGTTGTCAGCTGCATGTGTTGTGCGGCAGTGCCCAGGAACCAGAAGATGACAGATATCCTGGAGGGCTTGGAGATCTGCCCAGTGCAGGAGCCACCGCTGCGACGGAAGACCCAGGACATGGAGCTACGCAACGCCATCCTGGAGAGTCAGATGGAGAGTTCGGAGGAGTATCCTTGTTGTACAGCCAGCTGAGTGAGAACTTCATCTCTTCCTTTAGGGACGTCCATTGTATATGGAGACAATCCCCAGGATGAGTTCACCTTTTTTATTCCAGCTGTTGGTTCCATTTAGTGGGCATAGATCAACCTGGCTGGGTGTCACATTATCTCCATGTCAAGGCGCCTCTAACCCTTTGCCTGGAAGAGAAGAAAATGATGAACTTGATGTCACAAGTCTGCCTACAGTAGAACAACCTTCATAAGATGGCACCTATCTACAAAGGACAGTTTTCATTACAAAAAATATATCATTTCTACTATTTAGCAGCTCTTGGATAAGGTACAATTTGGATTATAGATTGGAAGCACAAGATAATAAGACCAAATCTAAATAAATAAATAGTGTGTGACTTTGTGTAACATTGTTGTTACCATCATCAGAAAAAAGTTACTAAATGTACTTTCAATATATTGTGGCGAAGAAATATTTTATTATTTAATTTAATATTATTCAATGAAAATATATTCAACAGATTATAAAAATATATATTAATCTGTATTTGTGAAATCATCTTTAAAATATTTCTTTGCTTGCTTGCTTAAGATTCTCTAGCTGTAGATAGTTTTGGGGCTGACCTGTTAATAATTGTCGACTCGTCGCTGTGACGTCATCAATAAATACTTTTACATCTTAGGATATTTCAAGGCTTGATTTCTACGCTACAACTGGTGGATAGACTGGACCGATACCCATTAAGAAATAAGAGAAAAATTGATTCTGTTGAACCAGAAGAAACTTCTATGAATGTAAAGAAGGAAGGTACTCAGGTAAGCAACTACGTTGTTCAACATCTGCCAAGGAACCCTTCCATTTTCTCCGGGGAGGATGGTGAAGATCTCCAAAAATGGTTAAAAGGGTATGCACGTGTGGCAAGGTACAACCATTGGGACGAAATCCTTTGTCTTACTAAAGTTTATTTTTATATGTCTGGAACTGCTCTCAAATGGTTTGAGAACAACGAAGAAAGCATCCAGACTTGGAAGGAATTCACATCTCAATTAGAGAATGTGTTCGGAAAAAAAGAAAATTCAAAATTGCAAGCGGAGAAGAAACAAAACACGGGCACAATTAAAAGGTGAAAGTACCGAATTTTACATCCAGGATGTCCTGTGCTTGTGCAAAGAGGTTGATCCTCAAATGAGCGTAGAAGATAAAATCTCCCACCTCATGAAGGGGATAGCTGAGGAGCTTTATCAAGCACTCCTACCGAGGGATGTACAGAGCACCGAGCAATTCATTACAGAATGTCGCCGTGTTGAGGCACTCCGTTGTAGGCGAGTTACCCCAACCAGGTACGAGCGCCTACCAAATGTAGCCTCTCTCTGTGACCAGGATGACGGAGAAGATCTGTCATCTATGATTAGGCAAATTGTTCGTGAGGAGGTACAGCGGGCATTAGGCTCTCCTCGGGAGGAACCAAAAAATGCTACAATCGAATATATGGTAAAGGAGGAGATTGGAAGAACCCTGGCGCCAATCTCAAAGCCTAGGAGAAGTTCCCCACAGAAGGAAAGACCCCGAGAGTTTTATAATAATAGATATGTGGCCCAAACGATAAGACCGCGCCCTGAACCTCGGTACCCAAAACAAGGAGGAAGACGCGATACCAACGAATGGCGAACCACAGATGGTAAGCCAATCTGTTTCCACTGCGGACGCCCTGGCCACGTCGTACGCTACTGCCGTGACAGGAGGAGAGAATATGAAGAAGGACAAAATTGGTATTACAAACATAGAGATAGGCAAGAGCCTAGAACATTCTATAATTCTCGGAGCAGCCAAGAGCCCAACGACGACCTGCCAAGAGAAAATATACGCCGCTACCGAAGCCCCTCTCCTTACACTGGCCGAAAAGGACAATATTCGTCTCCTGATAGAAGACCCAGCCAGTCGCCTCGCCGTTCCCGTCAGGAAAACTAGAAGATGCGTCCTATTTTGGAGGTAAGGCCGCAAAATTCATAAATCCTCCCTTATCGACTACATTAGAATTAAAAGAAAATTACATAGACATTAAAATAGAAGGAAAAACTAATGAGACGTTACTTCGGCCCATACAAAGTAACCCGAAAAATATCTGATGTGACCTATGAAGTTGAAACATTCGGAAACCAGCAAGGTCGGTGTAAAACAAAAGATTTAGTTCACATTTGCAGGATGAAACCATATTTAAACCCAGAGGACCAGGAGGACCACCTAGAAGAGGACCCAGAAGATGACTCTACAAACTTCCAGGAAGAAGACATCCCCACTGAACGAACACAACAACCACAGACCCGCGAAGAGATCTCAGGCCCTATCACCCGTTCTCGAGCCTTGAGACTGAGGATGTAAGTCTCCTTCTGAGCATCGGGTCGATGCTCTTTATAGGAGGAGGCTATGTGGCGAAGAAATATTTTATTATTTAATTTAATATTATTCAATGAAAATATATTCAACAGATTATAAAAATATATATTAATCTGTATTTGTGAAATCATCTTTAAAATATTTCTTTGCTTGCTTGCTTAAGATTCTCTAGCTGTAGATAGTTTTGGGGCTGACCTGTTAATAATTGTCGACTCGTCGCTGTGACGTCATCAATAAATACTTTTACATCTTAGGATATTTCAAGGCTTGATTTCTACGCTACAATATTTTACATTTACATTTCAGTTACATTGAGTACTTTTGTATGATGATGGAAACAACCTTGCTACAGAAACCAACCCAACGTTGCTCTATTTATTTATTTGGATTTGGGTCTTATTACCTTGTGTATTTAAAGCAGCTCTTTGAAAAGAGGGCAACCTCTTTCTCTTTAAAGGCCACTTTGGATCTGTAACTAGGAGAGTTCCACTGTACAGTGCTCCCACAGTGTTGACAACATTTTGGCAATCTCAACCAGCTCACAGATGTGGCAGTAGAACTGGAGATATGTTTGTGGTAGAAGCTGGGGGGAGTTGGGACAGTGAGGAAATGGAGCTAGTGTGGGAATTGAAGAGACAGACCTTCCTTACTGGGTAATTAGAAGCCTGTTTGAAGAGAGGCATTTCACATTGGGAACAACAACACCAAATAAGTTTCAGAATGATGGCTATCTCTACCTACAGTTTATATTGGAGTGAAGGTTCAATTAGGAAAGCTTTGATACTTGTCCACCTTCCCATTATTCCAGTATCTACACTCATGGACAAAACTAAAGGAAGTTGTACCATTTAGCATGTATATCAGGATTCAGACAATAACTCGGAAAGATATTACAGTGACCTTTATTGAAGACACTCGAGATAACCAAGTATGAACAGCCTCTGTCTCCTTCACAAAAATAGATGATCGACAACATCAAAGACTTTCAACTTAAGTTTTATCCATGAGTGTCTCCATAGCAGGGTTGATATTTCCCTGTGGAGTCACAAGAATGCTATGATGATGTGTTATTGCTATCTGAAGTTGTCTTGTGTTTGATCCAACGTAGCACAAAGTGGAGAGGATGCCTCATTTTGTTGTCTCCTGAATATAAAAGGATTTCTACGTTATAATTTGTTGGGCGATGATTATCTTGAGCACAAAGCAAAAAGCAGCATCGAACCATTTGTTGGTATTGCTGGCTGTGAAGAAACCTCACAGACCACCAAGTTGTTGTTGTTTCTTATCCCCTTGGGTAAATATTATACAAATTTCATGAGTCCTCGAGCTGTTTGATGATAAGCAGTGGCCTCTCCCAATGGTCCTGTTTAGTGCATCTAATGCAAGCCAAAATGTGTTCTGGAGCTGCAGGTGGCAAGCTACATTTTGGGCAAGCGGGATAAATTTTGTTATTATTTTCTATCTACAATGGCTTGAGATGGCCAGTTCTAAATCTTGTTATTAAAAATAATGAAAGCATATCCTGACCAGGAGCAATCTTGTGTTGTTTGATGCTGTCTGAGGTTCAGAGTTCCTCCACTCCACTGTACCAGCTGTGCTTGGCTGGGATCCTCCAGTTCTTGTATCCACCAGGTTGTGGGCCTGGTTGGCTGAATTTTCCAAGGCAACTGGTGACACATGGGAATCTGCACATTGTTCTGATGGAGAGGTACAAGGATTGGTTGCAGCTGTTGCAAGAGCCTGTTTGCCAAGTGTTGTGCTAACCCCAGGTGTTGTCCTTAACCCACCGCCCGCCACTGCAGAGAGGACCAGGAGAATGGGGGAGACTCTTCCTTATGTATCCTTCCTGATTGGTTGGTTGCCGACCAATTACAAGCTGCCATTGTGTGAGCCTCCTCCCACCTGAGGGAAAGAACAAATTAGCCCTCAATATGCAAATATTGTTTATATCAAATATTCTAATTTTATAAAGGTGATAGATAGGGCTAGCTGATGATGATATTTGAATATGCAAATTGTGGAAGTCACTTTGAAAGTTTCTGAATTAGAATAACAAATGCAATTTGGGATTATATGCAAATAAAAATTGAGAATACAAAATTTCATTAAAATAATAATTGCTAGAGAATAGACTAGCAATGTTGTTATTCTTTTTTTTTTCTTAAGGTGAAACATCAGGTTTTAGAGATAAGTTTCTTTTTTAAAAATATCTAATTCAAATCTCTAGTTTTCAAGCATGAAAGAAAGCTAGAGGTTTGAATTGGATTTAAAAAAAAAAAAAAGAAACTTATATCCCTGGAAGTCTGATGTTTTCACCTTAATAATGATTCAAGGGGATTGTTTTATCGCCAGTCTCTATGTGGTTATATTGTGTGAAATATGTATTATTGAAAGCAGCCTGTGGCATCTCTTCCTCCTCTAACACAATCTCCTCAGATTGCTCACAATATTTTCATAACAAGATTTTATCTATGATAAGGCATAATTTGGATTATAGATACACAAGGTAATAAGACCAAATCCAAATAAATAAATAGTGGGTGACGTTTCGGTAACAACACTATTTATTTGGATTTGGTCTTATTACCTTAAGTTTTTATCCACTTATCTGAGTGCTGACTCTTGCAAGTAATTTAGTTTAGAAACCTGAAATAACACCTCCCTTGATTATCATTCAACCCTACTCAAACCAATGTAGTGTTGAATTAGAAACTTCATCAACATTTAAACTCTCAACAGACTCTTGGAGAAAGGGGCTCACTTGTTCATTATACAGTCATAGAACAAAAAATCAAAAGCTTTAATTATTTCTCTTTAATATTTTGTGAGAGTCCAGCTCCCAGGAAACTTATCTCATTTCACTATAAGCCCAACACAACAAATTCGTCATTTATGCATGGATGTTTCTCAGTAATGTTGTTGACTTCGATGATGTAGTTTGTCTTCCTTGAGAGAGGAGTTTGTCCATGTTCCACTTGGCTGTCCTAAGGCTAAACTACCCTCTGGTAGTGTTACATCTACCCACAGCTATATTGACATTGTTTCCTTTAGATTCTTGTAGCAATGTTTCTGTGGGGTCCTCCACACATTTATTTTACTTCCTCTATTCTTCAAAATCACAAGTACTGAATATACTTGGGTCTGACGATAGTAACAACGCTGTTACCAAATCATTCCAAAATTCAAATATGATAAGCTACAATTTGGATTATAGATTATAAGGTAATAAGACTTAAATCAAAATAAATAAATAGGGTGCAATGTTTTGGTAACAGTGTGGTTACCATCATCAGACAAAAGATGTCATTCAATACTTTTCTCTGATGATGGTAACAAAGCTGTCACCAAAACGTCACACACTATTTATTTGGGGATCTTATTACCTTTTATTCCAAAATATGGTTCTGTAGTTAAAATTTTACACAAATAAATTTACTGGCAATGCGTTTCTTTTAAATATCATCAAATATTATCTCTACAGACCTTACTGCAATGATATGAGTTATTGAATGAGAGGGCTTGGCTCATCAGTAGTGAACCCTCTCAGCGGTTTCGCCAAATTAATCTCTAGACCGCTCTACTATTGTATTGGACTGGTTTTGTTATATAACCTGCATTTTCTATGGAAGGCAGCTTAGGGGTGTTTAAGGAACTATGGACATAAGCTTATAGGTCTGTAGAGGTACATACATATAATTTCAAGGTATTGCATCGAGCAAAGCTCTTCCGCAAAATATGTTTCATAACAAATATATATTAGTTTTACTAATGGTTCTGTAGTCCACAGTTGCCCCATGTTCCCCACGTGACAGCGGTGTCCTTGACTCTGTCTGTCCCAGCCGTCACCGTCCAGAACCCCAACGTGGACACCTTCATGCGGCAGGAACGTGAGAGGAAGGAACGACACCGGGCGGAACATGAGACCAAGAAGGCCCAAGACAAGGCCAACAAGGAGAAGCAGAAGCAGGTCCAGCAGCAGAGGAAGGACAAGGAGAAGAAGAGGACACAGAAAGTGGAACATCGCCGGTAGCACTCCCCCTCCATCTAGGTGTACAGTTCCAAATAAATGTTTTACTCCCCGCAGTCACAGGGTGGGTGGTGGTGACATCCCGGGATATTGGTGGTGGTTATCCCCTTGTGCAAAGATTCCATGAGTATCTTACATTGGAGTGCAAGTAACAGGGCTACTTGTAAGTGCAAAAGTCAAATAGTATTCTACATGTAGTGGTGTAGTGCAAAAACAGTTGCTAACTCCCCACATGGTCATGTGTAACAGAAGTTTAGTACTTTTTTAAATTATTATTATCCCTAGTACATGTGGTACAGGCCATGATAATCATGGGAGGTAGAAGTAGGTGACTACTTTTTACTGTAAGTGCACCACCAGATGTCTACACATGTGAAAAGCAGTTTGACCTAAAAACTAAAAGATTAGTTATAGATGGTTTGCCTGGAAGATATAAACCAGTCTATACAAATCTCCTGTCAAAAACTATTTGACCACTAGATGTCTGATGGCAGCACAGAAAGCTCTCACATAAAAACTCCTGGAAGGGTTCACCATTGATGAGCCAGGCTTCTCTCAGTAGGGACTGTTGACAATTGTCTTAGTATTCACAAGATAGTCTCTCTGTTGTAGGCAACAAATCTGTAAATGATGTTACAATGGTGATATGGCCACACAGTTGTTATCTCATGTTTCTGAACCCACTTGTCTCATCACATGTTTCTATTATATTAATAGGGGGGTCGGTGGAAGGATGGTCTAAACCCTTGGATTACGACCCGAGTTCGATTCCCACATTGGGCACTTTTTTCTGATTAATAAAAAAAATGCTCCAATGGCCCCGATTCTTGCAAAAGTCCAACCCCACCAGCGAGTGCAAGTAACTAAACGGAGCTCTGGCACATTTGTAAGTGCAAAGTTGAACTGCTTTTCACATGTGTAGACATGTGGTGCACTTACAGTAAAAGCAGTCGCCTACTTCTACCCACCATGATTATCATGGCCTGTACCATGTGTACTAGGGATAAGCAAAAAAAAATTACATTAATAACAAATGATCCAGAGTCCAGAACACATTCTGGCTTGTATTAGATGTACTAAACAGGACCTTTGGGAGAGGCCGCTGTTTATCATCAAGCGGCTTGAGGAGCATGGAATTTGTGTAATCTTTGCATAAGGGGGATAAGAAAAGAAAACAACAAATGATGAGTTTTATGTAAAACATTAATATTGATTTTGAATTAGCATTCACAGAAATGTTTAACCCAGGTTCCAGTATCATGATGTTGCTAGATACTTGGGTAAGCCATGTCTGTATATTACTGCTAACATATAGGTGATATTGGTGGCAGCTTGAGCCAGCCACTGGGTGGTCACACACCAGTAGCTACCTACACATGGGGTGATAAAGCTGATTGGTTCTCACACTGCTAAATAATTACCATTGCTGAATGAGGAGTGTGTCGGATCTCTATAATATAGTGACATACACTCATGGAGAATTAAACATGGAGAGTTAAAAGGTTTAACTTTTAGCATGTGTGTGTGTGTATATCAATTTTTTTTAAGGAGACAGAGTCAATTTTGTTCACATTGGTTATCTCGTATGTCTTCAATAAAGGTCATTGTAATATCTTTCAGAGTTATTGTCCAGTTATTTCTTATCCCCTTGTATAAAGATTACACGAGGGGATAAGAAACAACAAAATAACGGGACAATAACTCAGAAAGCTATTTGATACACAGTGACCTTTATTGAAGACATAGGAGATAACCAATGTGAACAAAATTGACCGTCTCCTTAAAAAAAATAGATGACTGGTAACATCAAAAACTTAACATTTCCTTAAGTTTTGTCTGTAAGTGTAAGCTTAATATGATTTATATAACTACAAATCTATGAAATTTGATTCCAAAAGTAGAGATTTATTTATATAGTAGAGATAGCAATGTTTTAAGTGTGCAGCAACAAAGATATGAGATTCAAACCCCTCCCCCCATCATTTATTTATCTAGCACCTCACAACTTCAACACGGTTGATTGGCTGATCAAGGTCATGTGACAATAGAGAACCAATCAGCAGGTACAGAGACACTTATATGAAGCTAAGACAACTAGAACCATGCACAGATCAAAACACATACATGGTTAGCTTTTCTTGATTTATCAAGTAAGGATATTTGTCCAATTCTGGAATAATTAAAAAATCAACATTATAAACACAAGGTAATAAGACCAAATAAATAGTGTGTGACATTTCGGTAACAATGCTTTTACCGAAACGTCACGCACTATTTATTTATTTGGATTTGGTCTTATTACCTTGTGTTTATAATCCAAATTGTGCCTTATCAAATCAATGATATTTATTCTAACACAAGCCATCAGCAAGTTACACAATCCGGAGATTCCATAATTGAGACACCTATGTTAATCAAAATTCGGAACTATTTTAAAGACGTAAGATTCTTTTTGATATTAAACAATTTCTACTGCCCTTACTGCAATGGAAAAATTAAAGGGAGGGCCTGGCTCATCAGTGGTGAACCCTCCCAGTGGTAGATTAAACTGTCAAAACCGCTGGGAGGGTTCACCACTGATGAGCCAGGCCCTCCCTTTAATTTTTCCATTGCAGTAAGGGCAGTAGAAATTGTTTAATATCAAAAAGAATCTTACGTCTTTAAAATAGTTTCAAATTTTGATAACAGATGGGGCGCTAGTGCAACCTATGTTAATATATCAAGCAGTCAAATAATTCAATACCATTTAAAGTGATAATTCTACTTCATTGATTATGATTAGCAACTTTCTGACCTAATGACCTAGGCCATACAATAACAAATAATTGTATTTATTATTGAACTTTATATTGTACTAGCGGACGTACCCGGCTTCGCCCGAGGTTTAACCCGAGTAAAGGTTTGTCTAGCGAACATTTGTTAAAACAATTCTCTAAAAACTTATAAAAAAAAAAAAGATATATTTTGATGATTTGAAACTCGTAAATTTGAATCTCTCGATAAAGTGAACATTTTTTTCCCGGTCCCTGTGTGCCGTGTCATCCTGAATTTTGTCTTTCCTAATTTTCTACATTAGAAAATCATAGTTTTACCTAGTGAACATTTTTTCCCGTGTCACATTGCCGTGTCATCCTGAGATAATCTTACTTTTGATAAATAATATTTAAGATAACAAACTTAGTGATAAGAAAACCTGTTATCATTGTCACAATGGGGGCGCTGCTTGCGAGTTAAATCTACAAATCTGCAAATAACTCTAAGGATATTCATGAAATTATTTTTCAAAAACCTTCCCGGTGATATACCTAATAATATCCCAAAATTTCACGGCGATTGGATGTATGGTTTTTGAATCTATAGAGTACAGACAAACAGACAGACATTCAATTTTATATATATAGATTATTTTGGGGGACAATATATTTATAACAATCAAAGATTTCACAATAATGATAAAGAATGCATGTAGGTGGCAGCACATCCCTGCACTGTGTGAGGTACAAATTGTTGGTTTGTTGAAGCCTCTAAGTCCATATTTTCAAACATTGACAATGGTGGTGATGTCTTGTCCTTCCATGGAATGGAGAGGTGCCATTGCCCCGTTAGTCAGCCACATTTCAGAGTTCCCTGTTCACGGTTACCGTAGCGACTTATGACACCGTCCTATAGGGCCTTACTTGTGCTGCTTCTCCCCACGTAGAGGAGGGCAGGAACATTCACAATGCCGCAACTCAGACTCCGCAACTCTTTTTGTTTACTTGATTAAAGAAAGCTTTCGGGCAATTCCTTCTTCATCTCACTAAAACATATAAATAAAGTAATGGAGAGAGAGATTAAAGATCTATGTAAATATAGGAATTTACATAATTGATTAAAGTAGGAGGATTAACTATGGAAAGGTTAATGAACTTGGTGAATAGAGAAATAGAATGACTTTTATATATTTTTTATTTTTAAGATAGGAGGGGAATGTTGATGGTAGCTGTATACTTCTGTTAATTACTTTAGGGTTTGTCTTGGTTTCTATTGCTTCAAGGCTGAGTCTTGGTTTTAGTTGTGGCATTTCTATGGAAGATAATGGAGCATGGTCAGTCTCCCTGATGTGGTTAACTATTAAGAAGTTAGCTGATGAAGAGATTTCCTGAAAGCTTCTTTTAGTCAAGTAAAAAAAAAAAGAGTTGTGGCGTCTTATGCTTTTTTTTTTGTAATTTGTTGGAATCCTGTGATAATGGATTCACAATGCTTGTCTATATAGACATGAGACAGTAGATGTGTTGAACTGAACCAAATACAGCTTCCTAATTCTTTATGTCGACCAATGTACCAGACTTCTGTATATTGCTTCTCTACTTGGTCCATGAGATCTTCAAGCTGGTTGATGACTAGGAGTAGGCCTGCCACGGACTGTTTTCTAGAGTCCTTAGGAACTTTTATACTTAAAAGTTTCCATGGCCTCTGGCTGGAGCCAGATGTCTTCTAGGTGTGAATTCATTGGCCTTATAGTCTTGGATCTGAGTTCACCCGAGACCATCTTTTTTGTTTGGAGTCAATAATTAAATCTTGTATTACATAATTGAATATAATAATAAGGCACAATTTGGATTATAGAGTAGAACTACAAGACTGAATTCCCACTTTATTTGGTCATATCACCTTGTAATCGTTGAATATAAGAAAATTACAATATACTATTATAATTTTTTTTTTTAAAAACCTTTTGCAATAAACACAAGGTAATAAGACCAAATCCAAATAAATAAATAGTGTGTGACGTTTCGGTAACAGCGAATTCAGTACTTTTGTCTGAAGATGGTAACAATGCTGTTACCCAAACGTCACACACTATTTATTTATTTGGATTTTTGTCTTATTACCTTGTGTTTATAATCTTTAATCCAAATTGTGCCTTATCACTTTTGCAATAAATTCATTATACATATCAGCTTGTCACAACTACAGGCAATATATTCAAGCCCTACCTGCCCCACTACAGTAATAGACTGTCCAAGTCAGAAAGATTGATCCTAATATCAATGAACCATAGCAGTAGTATCATTAGGAGAATAGATATCCCAGAGCAATTCCATCATATCCTACATCTTGTATAACAAGCCATCAAATGTAGATCTCACTCTCAATTATAATGCTACCTGTTGAAGAGCAAGAGCTCGCTGTTTTTATAATAAATACACATAAGATAATAAGACTAAATCCAAATAAATAGTGTGTGATGTTTCTGGAACAGCGTTGTTACAATCTTCAGACAAGCATTGCTGTTACCGAAATGTCCCATACTATTTATTTATTTGGATTTGGTCTTGTGTTTATAATCTATAATCCAAATTGTGCCTTATTATAATAAATACACTTATTGCGAAAGGTTCTGATTTTTTTTTTTATATTACATCATTTTTGTTTCTTATCTCCTTGTATAAAGATTACACAAATTCCATGAGTCCATGCTGCTGTTTGATGATAATCAGTGGCCTCTCCCAAAGGTCCTGTTTAGTGCATCTAATGCAAGCTAAAATGAACAAATAACAATTGTTGGAGATTGGTGACTTTCTTGCACCCAGTTTGTACCTCTTCAACAAACTACCTTCAGTGAGGAGACCAAAGTTGATGGACATAGCAAACTGTGAATTCTATCCTTGCCGACAGAGGCTTCACAAATTTGGATTAGAGATAAGAAACACACCCAGAACCCTATAATTAACTTGTACAGCAGAACCTCCGTGAGAGGTCTGACACTAAGGGACACCTTTCTATAAAACACAGTTTTCATTGAGAAATTTTACCGGGATCAGGTAGATCAATTAAGAAAAAGTTATCTCCTGACCTTGTGCAACTAAAAGTTGCTGATGGCTTGCGCCATCTGATGGAATAAATATTAATTGTTGATTTTTACTTATCCCAGAAATGACCAAATACCCTTTCTTGATTAAGCTTGGTACAGCTTGTACCACGCTGATGAAGACCAACAGCCCGAAACGTGTACGTAGTTAGCTATTCTTGATTAATCAAGAAAGGGTATTTGGCCAATTCTGGAATAAATAAAAAATCAACGATTAATTGAAATTTATACTGACAGATCATCAGCAACTTTGCTGATGCTTTTCTGGTGCACTTACAATAAAAGCAGTCGCCTACTTCTACCCACCATGATTATCATGGCCTGTACCACGTGTACTAGGGATAAGAAAAAAAAAATCAGCAACTTAGTTGCACGATCAAGTGATGCCTTTAACAGTTTTCATTTCCAAAATGAACATTTGACCTACACTCAGGGACAAAACTTCACCATTTTATATTGAAACAAGAATAGAGATTTATAAGATATAGAGAAGTATAAAAGACTATTTTACAAGAATAAAAGAAAATAAGACCTAATCCAAATAATTTATTAGTGTGTGACGTTTCGGCAACAACATTGTCACCATCAGCTGCCAATTTCATTCCTCCGTTACTTTGGATAAATGATCCTGCCGTTAAAATATTTTTCCCAGAAAGTGATGACAGACATTCGCTGGAAACTCCTCAAAAAAGAAATTCATTATGAGAGAATTTTTGTAGTTTTTAAAAGTGGAATTTCATTCTAACAGCCTCTTTTTAAGTCACAACGTGGTTATCCCAAGTTCCGGGTTTTAAATTTTGTTTTATGCACTAGGTGCAAAACCGAAGAGGCCACTCCTAAACATTTGCTAAATTGCATTGGAAAGGACAAGAGATCCCTGTACAGAGAACCAAGAAGAGTTCTTGAACTTCTTTACGAGCACAACCTCCAAGATCTTGTCTAATTTAGACTAAAAGGATAACTAAAAAAAAAAATTGTTTTAACCACGGGTAAAATAACCACAAAAAAATTGCACAAAGGCAATGTCAGATTATCATCAAATTGTCCCTGGATCATGGTGCCATGATCAATGAAAGCTACACCCCAATCCATGATTTCATAGCTCGAAGAGCATGGAATCTTTACACAAGGAAGGATAAGAAACAAAAAAATGGTGTCCCAAGTCTTGTTACGGCGCCAGAGATTGAACTGTAACATTTTATAAATCTTGCCAGGAGAGGATATCCCTTGTCTGTCCAAGACAGGCTCAATGAGATCCTGTTAGCATGCAGGGACAGTTAATTGATGGAGCACAGTGTCTATTTTGATGGGAGAGGTAACTTTTCCTTTAAATATAAGGTAACAAGACCAAATTAATGAAATACCACCATTGTTACTGAAATGTCACAAACATTTTATTAATTTGGATTTGTTTGGGTATCTCGGGCTTCTAATTGGTTATTGTTTCTTTCCCCTTGTGCAAACATTACACAAATTCCATTAGTTCATGCTCCTCAAGCTGTTTGATGATAAGCAGCAGGCTTTTCCGCTGTGCTTCTAATCTATAATCCAAATTGTGCCTTATCATTTTTATTAGTAACTATTCTATTTTAAAAAATTTCCACAACAAATAGAAGGCACAATTTATATTATAGGTTAGAAACATAAGATAATACGACCAAATAAATAATGTGCGATGTTTCGGTAACGGCATTGTTACCACCATCAGATAAAAGTACTGAATCTGCGGCTACCGAAACACACTATTCAGTTATTTAGATTTGGTCATATTACCATGTATCTCCCACAATAAGTTTGTAAAAATATCCAAAAGTGCTGATGCGATGCTCTCACACAGACCTGAACCACCCACAGGTGAGCCCTCTGTTTTCATTCATATTTGTCAGGGAGAACTCCCATTGGTTATACACTCATGGACAAAAACTTAAGGAAGTGGAAAGTCTTATGTCACCGGTCTATTTTTTTTTTTTTAAGGAGACAGAGGCTGTTCATACTTGGTTATCTCGTGTCTTCAATTAAGGTCACTGTAATATCTTTCAGAGTTATTGTCTGATGTCACAATTTGGATTATAGATTACTAGCGGATGTACCCGGCTTCGCCCGGGTTTTACCCGAGTAAAGGTTTGTATAACGAACATTTGTTAAAACAATTCTCTATAAACATATAAAAAAAATAAATAATAGATATATTTTGATAATTTGAAACTCGTAAATTTGAATCTCTCGATAAAGTGATCATTTTTTCCCAGTCCCTGTGTGCCGTGTCATCCTGAATTTTGTATTTCCTTATTTTCTACATTACAAAATAATCGTTTTAACTAGTGAACATTTTTTCCCGGTCCCTTAAAAAATACTCGATAAGTTGATTTCGATAATTTGAAACTCGTAAATTTGAATCTCTCAATAAAGTGATAATTTTTTCCCGGTCCCTGTGTGCCGTGTCATCCTGAATTTTGTCTTTCCTAATTTTCTACATTACAAAATCATCGTTTTATCTAGTGAACATTTTTTCCCGGTCCCTTGAAAAATACTCGATAAGTTGAATAAAATCATGGTAGTTTATGGAAGATGGACGTAGTTCCCGGAGGTCACCCGCGAGGCTTTTTTCTTGTCTACTTGGCACAGCTGTGTCATCAACTCTGCCCCCGCGCGCCAGGACCTCGTGATCCCTCTGATTGGTCGGTGGGAACTTGGACTGTCCAATCGGCCGGACGATTACATTTTCTCGACAGGGAGGGGGGGGCAGACCTAAGCCTATCTCCGTCGCAAGGTGGCGCTGCTTGCGAGTTAAAGCTACAAATCTGCAAATAACTCTAAGGATATTAAAGATATTCAAGAAATTATTTTTCGAAAACCTTTCCGGGGATATGCCTAATAATATCCCAAAATTTCACGGCGATTGGATGTACGGTTTTTGAATCTATAGAGTACACACACACACAGACATTCATTTTTATATATATTCTAGCGGACGTACCCGGCTTCGCCCGAGGTTTTACCCGAGTAAAGGTTTGTCTAACGAACATTTGTTAAAACAATTCTCTATAAACTTATAAAAAAAAAAGATATATTTTGATAATTTGAAACTCGTAAATTTGAATCTCTCGATAAAGTGAACATTTTTCCCCGGTCCCTGTGTGCCGTGTCATCCTGAATTTTGTCTTTCATAATTTTCTACATTACAAAATCATCGTTTTATCTAGTGAACATATTTTCCCGGTCCCTTGAAAAATACTCGATAAGTTGAATAAAATCATGGTCGTGAATCTCTCGATAAAGTGATTATTTTTTCCCGGTCCCTGTGTGCCGTGTCATCCTGAATTTTGTCTTTCCTAATTTTCTACATTACAAAATCATCGTTTTATCTAAATATTTTCCCGGTCCCTTGAAAAATACTCGATAAGTTGAATAAAATCATGGTCGTTTATGGAAGATGGACGTAGTTCCCGGAGGTCACCCGCCCCCCGCTTGCGAGTTAAAGCTACAAATCTGTAAATAACTCTAAGGATATTTAAGATATTCAAGAAATTATTTTTCGTAAACCTTTCCGGGGATATGCCTAATAATATCCCAAATTTTCACGGCGATTGGATGTACGGTTTTTGAATCTATAGAGGACACACACACAGACATTCAATTTTATATATATAGACTAGCGGATGTACCCGGCTTCGCCCGAGGTTTTACCCGAGTAAAGGTAGTAAAGTCTAACGAACATTTGTTAAAACAATTCTCTATAAACTTATAAAAAAAAAGATATATTTTGATAATTTGAAACTCGTAAATTTGAATCTCTCGATAAAGTGAACATTTTTTTCCCGGTCCCTGTGTGCCGTGTCATCCTGAATTTTGTCTTTCATAATTTTCTACATTACAAAATCATCGTTTTATCTAGTGAACATATTTTCCCGGTCCCTTGAAAAATACTCGATAAGTTGAATAAAATCATGGTCGTTTATGGAAGATGGACGTAGTTCCCGGAGGTCACCCGCGAGGCTTTTTTCTTGTCTACTTTGCACAGCTGTGTCACCAACTCTGCCCCCGCGCGCCAGGACCTCTTGATCCCTCTGATTGGTCGGTGGGAACTTGGACTGACCGGCGGGCGGCTGGATGGGGGGGGGCTCTTGATCCCTCTGATTGGTCGGTGGGAACTTGGAATGACCGGCCGGACGGAGGGGCAGACCTAAGCCTATCTCCGTCGCAAGGTGGCGCTGCTTGCGAGTTAAAGCCACAAATCTGCAAATAACTCTAAGGATATTAAAGATATTCAAGATATTATTTTTCGTAAACCTTTCCGGGGATACACCTAATAATATCCAAAAATATCACGACGATTGGATGTATGGTTTTTGAATCCATAGAGGACACACACACACACACACAGACAGACATTCAATTTTATATATATAGATATAGATAAACACAAGGTGATAAGACCAAATAAATAAATAGTGTGTGACGTTTCGGTAACAGTGTTGTTACCATCTTCCGACAAAAGTGCTGAATCAATTGAATCATTCAGTACATTTGTCTGAAGATGTTAACAACGCTGTTACTGAAACATCACACTTTATTTGGATTTGGTCTTATTACCTTGTGTTTAAAATTTATTGTCTCAATCCCGATATACATGCTAAAAATGTACAACTTTCTTAAGTTTTGTCCATGAGTCTATTTCCCTACAAAAAACAAACAGCCAAGTCTCAGATAACATTTTATTGGAAACAACTGAAGACTCATTCCTTCACCATGTCTTTGATGAGGGACAACTGGGCCTTGAGCTCATGCATCTTCAGTCCGATAGTCCGGACAACTTGGGCTTTCTGGTCCGGGGTCAGGCGAGCCAGGAGAGTCTCGTAGTCCTGCAGGGTGTCGGACACCGTCTCCTCCGCATCCTTCATGTCCTCTGAGAAGTAGACGGTGTTGATGGAGCCTTTCTGTCACCAGTACGTCGCTGTTAGAACTGGTACAGCTTACATTACAGCATGGACTGTGCAAGTGATCAGGTAAGCTTTGTTAACTCTCACAAGTTGGATTGAATTCAAGGGATGACTACAAATCTAATAAATGGAAATCTCTATACAGGGTGATAAAGCACAATTTGGATTATAGATTATAATAAAATAAAATAAGATCTAATCCAAATAATTTATTAGTGGAATTCGTTTTCTTCAGTTCATTTTTAAAAATTTATTTATTCTTTTGTCTGATGATGGTGACAATGCTGTTGCCGAAACGTCACACACTAATTATTTGGATAATGTTATTTTTTTTTTTCTCTATACATGGTGTTGTCAATGATAAGGCGCAATTTGGATTATAGATTAGAAACACCAGTTAATAAGACCAAATCTAAAATAAATAAATGGTGTTTGACATTTCAGTAACAGCATTGTAACCCTCAGACAAAAGTACTGAATGATGGTAACAATGTTCTTACCGAAATGTTACACACTATTTATTTATTTGTATTTTGTGTTTAATACCTTGTGTTTCTAATCTATAATCCAAATTTTGCCTTATCATCTACAAGAAACTCTTTGCCTCACAAGATTTTTCTTTTGATAAATGATGGTACAGTATAAGTTGATGAAATTATCTATGGTAAATAAACATAAGCTTTTAGGACAGTAGAAGTTTGTTTATTGTATAAAAGAAACATTTGTTCTTTAATGTTTTCATTGCCTTTTTTTAATTATCCCTCGTACACGTGGTACAGGCCATGATAATCATGGTAGGTAGAAGTTGGCGACTGCTTTTACTGTAAGTGCACCACATGTCTACATATGTGAAAAGCAGTTCGACTTTGCACTTACAAATGTGCCAGAGCCCCGTTTGGTTACTTGCACTTGCTGGTGGGGTTGGACTTTTGCAAGAATCAGTGGCCATTGGAGCATTTTTTTTTTCTTTTGATTAGTAAAAAGTGCCCAATGCAGGATTCGATCTTGGGTTATAGCGGTCAAAAACCAATGGTTTAGACCATTTTTCTACCAATCACCTTTCATTGCCTGAATATAAACCTATAGCAGGAGAGATTTGTGTGT
>CP092865.1:954348-1042934 GCA_030710605.1 Cordylochernes scorpioides
AAAAGATATTTTAATTTACATTCAAGCGGTATCTTCAATGCCTGATGCCATATAAATGTTTAATTTAAAATTTTTTCTGTAGATACTAAGAGGTCTATAGAGACTGGTGTACCAATTTTCTAATTTTTTTTTTTTTTTTAAATAATCCCAAGTACACGTAATATAGGCCATGATAATCATGTTGGGTAGTAATTGGTGACTGCTTTTACTGTAAGTGCAGCATGTGTCTATACGTAGAAAGTATTTCGACTTTTGTATTTACAAATGGGCCCGAGCCCCGTTTGGTTACTTGCACTCACTGGTGAGGATAGACTTTTGTAATGATAATGTTGAATTGGGAGCTGTTGGGCAAACTTTTTTTATTCAGAAAGAAAGTGTCAAATGCAGGATCCTGGATTGTTGCCATTGGAAATGAACAGTTTATACCAGTCTTCCACTGACCCCAATATCTATAATCTACATGAAATGTTCAAGCCTTAGGTTAGATTTGTGCCATGATACCAAGATGATTACCTGATTGATAGGAGATTATAGAGCACCACCACTTTGTTTATTATTTTTATTTATCCCTAGTACACCTTATACAGGCCATGGTAATCATGGTGGGTAGAAGTAGGTGACTGCTTTTACTCTAAGTGCACTACATGTCTACACATGTGAAATTATTTATTGCCAAACTCAATTTCTGTAGCCGTAGAATCTAACCTCAAAGATTTAAAAGGTTTCCAATCATTTGTTGAATATCATTGCTGGTTGTGTCACCAAGTGCAATCAGGAACTACCTGAGGAACTGATTCCTGTCAGGAACAGGAAATTTTGGGAGATATATAAACTGGTTCCTTACACTTGATCTACCAACCAGGATGTCTGTTCTCCGGTACATTTGGAGGTTGGTCATTGATGGACTCTCGTCAACTTTTTGTGGCAAGTTTTTACTGGCCGATGTAACCCCAACTGTCACCATTTTCACGGGGGTCGGTGGAAGGCTGGTTAAACCGTTTGGTTTTCGACCACTACGACCCAGGTTCGATTCCCGCATTGGACACTTTTTTTTCTCATAAAAAAAAAAAAAATGCTCCAATGGCCCCCGTTTCTTGCAAAAGTCCAACCTCACCAGCGAGTGCAAGTAACCAAACGGGGCTCTGGCACATTTGTAAGTGCAAAGTCGAACTGCTTTTCACATGTGTAGACATGTGGTGTGCTTACAGTCATGGCCTGTACCACGTGTACTAGGGATAAGCAAAAAAAAAACATTTTCACAAACTTTCTACTAAGTTAAAGCCACTGAGAGGGTTCACTAATGATGAGCTAAGCCCTCCACACAATAATTTCTATCATTGCAGTAAGGTAGTATTTGATATCCTAAGAAACCTATATTACCAAAAATAATTATTACAAATTTTAGGGTGTGTTGTATCCATCAAGAGACCAAAATAGCTCCAAATGTAAGCACTTGCTTGTTTACTGTGAAGTAACCACTAAATCCAACCAGCCTTACAATCCCGGCCAATCCTATTGACCGCTGGAAGTATTCGCCAGTTAGAATGGCATCTTCCCCACCACGGCCCAAACATCATCCACTATCACAAGGTAACAAGGCAAATTGAAGTACATGTGACAAATGTCAAACTGCTTTTCACATGTGTAGACATGTAGTGCACTTGCGGTAAAAGCAGTCACCCACTTCTACCCACCATGATTATCATGGCCTGTACCATGTGTACTAGGAATAATAATAAATAAAAAATGTGACAAATCCAATTAAAGTAATTTACATGTGACATTTCAGTGTTGTTACCATCTTCAGACAACAGTACTGAATGATCTTCAAAAAATTCTATAGTTGTTATCTGAAGCTGGTATCACAATGTTGTTGTTGTTGTTGCTACAAGTAATTTGTATATTTGGATGTGGTCTTCTCTTAATCCAAATGGTAGCTATGAACACGAGAATTCCCAGATAGTATCTCTATATTGATGGTATCTTTTGTTGAGGATGGAATTATTCAAAGTCACTTTCTTTAAAATAAAGGACCAATTAATGAACTGAAGATTAGTAAGGCTCTCAACCATCCCATCACACAAAGCTTTGAGCTTCTACTTGAAAGACAACAAAATCTTGTTTAAGGCAACAATACACTTAGCTCCCTCTGTGGGTAGAGAATGGAACTATTCAATGCTGTTGGTGTTTTTGTTTACTAGTGAATTTCTACAAATAGTGAGAGAATGGGAGAAGACTTAGCTCATCAGTGTATTTACACTAGGTACTGTCCCAACTTCTGACTCCATATTATCATCCAAAGTATTGAAATCTTAGAACCCCCTAATGACATATTTTGTGTCCCATTGTGGACAACACACTGTAGACACTAACCTAGATAACAAAACAACCTAAACCAACTAGCAGCAGGGTGGTCCCTCGAAGGCCAGGATTCCACAAGAATGTTAAACTGCAGTTTAGGTGACTATTGTAGAAGTGGTTGGTTCCAGAAGTCTTTTTTTACTTATTACAAGGTTGTCCCAAAAGTTTGTAAACACTTGCAAAAAAATTTGAAATATCAATAATTATCGACATAATATTATTTGCTGTTATGTATAATGTCGTTGTTCTTATATATAAAGTAAATGTATTATGTACTATTATGTATTCACCATAATAATATTATTCACCAAGTATTAAAAACGTTTTAAGAAAAACACAAAATTTTGGGACAACCATGTATACACAGAGTAGAAACTCTGTAAAGGACAGCACACCTAGTTGTAGAGCCAAACTGTCCTTTAGAGTGAGATGTCCTCTTACCCGCGATTTATTTATTAATAAAAATTATATTTTGGTGAGAAACTGCCCTTTATAGAGAGGTGTCCTCTCTCAAGTGTCCTTTGATAGAGTATGTTTTACTTTACATGTAATACAGACATCTTTTAGTGCTGAATAAAAATATTTTTTCAAAGAATATTTTCCTGATTCTATTTATTTTATTCTTATTGCATTGATGCATCTTCTAAGTTTTATATATTTTTTAATCTTTTTTTTTTCTCTCTCTATTTTTGTATCTTCCCATCAGTCTAATTCATGTCTCTACGACCATTCTCTCATCATTACATTATCTTCAATCCATTTCCTCTGTATATGTATGGCCCTGTCATCACCAAGTTGTAACACCAGTGACACCAAGTATGCCCTAGTAGCCGCAGACTTCAGGTTGATCCTGGTGGCATCTTCTGTCACAGACATCACCAGCAGTACTGTGGGTCTCCCCCCCCAGCCACTGTGTGGAAAAATTTTAATCTTATCTTCCAGGCGCACTTTATAAAACCTTGTAAAACTTGTTGACTTCTTTGGGGTTTTTCCTCCTTTGCTAGTCTATTGTTCAAACAACAATGGCAACTTTGAGACAGATTTCTCCCTAAATAAATGGCTGCAGTAACAATAAGTAAGGTGAAAACATCAGGCTTCCTGAATATATTTGTTCTTTTTTAATATTATTATATACAGTTAAACCTGTCTATAGCACCCCCTCTAAATAGCGCCTTCCTCTCTATAGCACCCGATTTTAAATATGTAGTACGATGCGATTTACATTAAAAGTGACCTGTTTATAGCACCCTATTTTGGTGAGTCCCAAGAGGGGCGCTATAGACAGGTTTAACTATATATATAAAGTAACTATATATCTTTTTGGAACCCAGATATTTGACCTTATTAACCTATGTGCACATCTCTTTAGTTTTACATCAGTTTCTAACATTGAAAATTCAATAACCTTTTATATTGTCCCTATATTTTGTGTAATTAACATTTCATTAGCACAGCTCCCCTTTTTTTTATTAAATCCTTTAAGCATCAATGACAACATAGTGTGGGGGATGTGACAGGAGTCAGACGGGAGCCACCAGCTGGGGGAGCTGATCCTGGCCAAGTGGGCCGTCTCCCACGCTGCCCCTCCCCCTCCAGGTGCTGACATTTCCTGCTAGGGCACACCCCTCTGTCATATTTCAAATAAACTTCTATTTGTATATATGCAAAGTAGAAGCATCAAATTGCACACTCCCTGGTTCTGGTTCAAAATCACATTAATAGGTACCGCTCAGCAAGAGCAACCTAGTTCATGATAATTGAAACAGTGAACAATATGTAATATTGCGCACCCACTTTGCATATTTTGCAGGTGTTAAAGAACTTTTTTTTTTTGCGGAAGAACATTGCTCGATGCAATTTCTTTTAATTATATGTATGCACCTCTACAAACCTATAAGCTTATGTCCATAGGTCCCATAAGCTGCCTTCCATAGTAAAATACAGGGTATATAAGAAAAGCAACCAATACAATAGTAGAGCTGTCTGGAGATTGATTTGGCGAAACCACTGAGAGGGTTCACCACTGATGAGCCAAGTCCTCTCATTTAATAACTTTAATTATTTCAGTAAAGTCTCTAGAAATAATATTTGATAGGTGAAACACTGCCAAAAATAATTATTGCAAATTTTAAGGAGATATGGTAATTGAATTATAAAATAACTTTTTGCTCAACTTTAAACATAAGGTTTCCACAAATTAATATAAAATGTGTGACATTTCGGTAACGGTATTGTTACCATGATCAGACAGAAGTACTGAATGAAAATTTCTTGGAACTTGAATATTATGCATGGGTTGAATGAAGGACATGTCAGAAATGTCTAAATGAAGGAATGCTTCTCATTGTCTTCTCATTTTTGTGTTTGTACATGATATTCATAGATTCACTTTGGTAGCATCAAGTGGGGGAATATGTACATCATAATTTCAAAAGTGTTTGTGAAGAAAAGAAAGTTTTTTTTTTGTCCGTTCTTGGCCTGTAGAAAATGTGGAAAGCCCAAAATCCAGTAAATTCTTGTGTATTTCATCCTATATTGGAAAGATCTGGTAAACACATATAGTAATGACTTGAAACAAGGGTTGGTTGTGGAGATAGAGCCTGCACAGCCAACAGCCAGAAACATGTTATGTGGTTGGCCTTTCTTGATTTACCAAAAAATAAAATAATTGTTCAATTTAGTGGAATAAATTTAAAAACAAAGTTGATATTAATTCTAATAGATGACACCTTGCCTTCTCAAAATTTCATTTGAGTGGATTGGACATGCCATTTAACTGGCCTGGCCTTTATCTTTTCACGCTTTTTGCAATGTTCTATAAGATTAAAAAATGTCATTTGAGAGAAAAAATTCCATACAGGGAAGTGTCTTGATAAAAAAAAAAACAATTAATTGACTCAAGCTTTCACACCTTGGAGCCTTTCTTCAGGAGTATCAGTGGTGTTAACTTCATTCCTGTAGAATGGGGCTCCAAGGCCAGAAATCTCGGGTTAATTAAATTGTATTTTTGTAAGAAAATGGAGATCTCCCTGGAGATGGAAATTTTTCTTTCAAATGATGTCATAAAAGGGATTGTGTTGCCAGCTGCATGTGTTGTGTGGCAGTGGCCAGGAACCAGAAGATGACAGATATCCTGGAGGGCTTGGAGATCTGCCCAGTGCAGGAGCCACCGCTGCGACGGAAGACCCAGGACATGGAGCTACGCAACGCCATCTTGGAGAGTCAGATGGAGAGTTCGGAGGAGTATCCTTGTTGTACAGCCAGCTGAGTGAGAACTTCATCTCTTCCTTTAGGGACTTCCTTTGTATAGGGAGACAATCCCCAGTATGAGTTCACCTTTTTTATTCCAGCTGTTGGTTTCCATTTAGTGGGCATAGATCAACCTGGCTGGGTGTCACATTATCTCCATGTGAAGGGGGCTTGAACCCTTTGCCTGGAAGAGGACGAAAATGATTATGATGAACCTGATGTCACAAGTCTGTCTACAGTAGAACAACCTTCATGAGATGGCACCTATCTACAAAGGACAGTTTTCATTACAAAAAAATATATAATTTTACTATTTAGCAGCTCTTTGATAAGGTACAATTTGGATTATAGATTGGAAGAACAAGATAATAAGACCAAATCTAAATAAATAAATAGTGTGTGACTTTCTGTAACATTTTTGTTACCATCATCAGAAAAAAAGTTACTAAATGTACTTTCAGTACAATTCCATTTCAGTTACATTGAGTACTTTGATGATGGAAACAACGTTGCTACAGAAACATTACGCTCTATTTATTTATTTGGATTTGGGTCTTATTACCTTGTGTATATAGCAGCTCTTTGAAAAGAGGGCAGCCTCTTTCTCTTTAAAGGCCACTTTGGATCTGTAACTAGGAGAGTTCCACTGTACAGTGCTCCCACAGTGTTGACAACATTTTGCCAATCTCAACCAGCTCACAGATGTGACAGTAGGATATATGTTTGTGGTAGAAGCTGAGGACAGTGAGGAAATGGAGCTAGTGTGGGCATTGAAGGAACAGACCTTCCTTACTGGGTAATTAGAAGCCTGTTTGAAGAGAGGCATTTCACATTGGGAACAAACAATGCCAAATAAGTTTCAGAATGATGGCTATCTCTACCTACAGTTTATATTGGAGTTAAAGGTTTAATTAGGAAATCTATGATACTTGTCCATCTTCCCATTATTCCACTATATATACACTCATGGACAAAACTTAAGGAAGTTGTACCTTTTAGCACGTATATCGAGATTCAGACAATAACTCTGAAAGATATTAGTGACCTTTATTGAAGATACACAAGATAACCAATATACACTCATGGACAAAACTTAAGTAAGTTGTACCATTTAGCATGTATATTGTGATTCAGACAATAACTCTGAAAGATATTAGTGACCTTTATTGAAGACACACAAGATAACCAAGTGTGAACAGCCTCTGTCTCCTTCACAAAAATAGACGATCGACGACATCAAAGACTTTCAACTTAAGTTTTGTCCATGAGTGTCTCCGTAGCAAGGTTGATATTTCTCTGTGGAGTCACAAGAATGCTATGATGATGTGTTATTGCTATCTGAAGTTGTCTTGTGTTTGATCCAACGTAGCACAAAGTGGAGAGGATGCCTCATTTTGTTGTCTCCTGAATATAAAAGGATTTCTACATTGTAATTTGAGATGGGCGATGATTATCTTGAGCACAAAGCAAAGCGGCATCGAACCATTTGTTGGTATTGCTGGCTGTGAAGAAACCTCACAGACCACCAGATTGTTGTTGTTTCTTATCTTCTTGGGTAAATATTATACAAATTTCATGAGTCCTCGAGCTGTTTGATGATAAGCAGCGGCCTCTCTCAAAGGTCCTGTTTAGTACATCTAATGCAATCCAAAAGGTGTTCTGGAGCTGCAGGTGCCAAGCTACATTTTGGGCAAGTGGGGTAGATTTTGTTGTCATTTTCTATCTACAATGGCTTGAGATGGTCTGTTCTAAATCTCGTTGTTTGATGTTGTCTGAGGTTCAGAGCTCCTCCACTCCACTGTACCAGCTGTGATCCTCCAGTTCTTGTTTCCACCAGGTTGTGGGTCTGGTTGGCTGAATTTTCCAAGGCAACTGGTGACACATGGGAATCTGCACATTGTTCTGAGGATTGGTTGCAGCTGTTGTAAGAGCCTGTTTGCCAAGTGTTGTGCTAACCCCAGGTGTTGTCCTTAACCCACCGCCCGCCACTGCAGAGAGGACCAGGAGAATGGGGGAGACTCTTCCTTATGTATCCTTCCTGATTGGTTGGTTGCCGGCCAATTACAAGCTGCCATTGTGTGAGGCTCCTCCCACCAGAGGGAAAGAACCAATTAGCCCTCAATATGCAAATATTGTTTATATCAAATATTCTAATTTTATAAAGGTGATAGATAGGGCTGATGATATTTGAATATGCAAATTGTGGAAGTCACTTTGAAAGTTTCTGAATTTAGAATAACAAATGCAATTTGGGATTATATGTAAATAAAAATTGAGAATACAAAATATTTATTAAAATAATAATTGCTAGAGAATATTGCCACATAGACTAGCAATGTTGTTATTCTTTTTTTTAAGGTGAAACATCAGGCTTCCAGGGAAAAGTTTCTTTTTTTTTCAAATCTAAATCAAATCTCTATCTAACTTTCTTTCACATGCCTGAGATCTAATTCAAATCTCTTCAATTCTTTCATGCTGGAAAGCTAGAGATTTGAAATAGATTTAAAAAAAAAGAAACTTATATCCCTGGAAGTCTGATGTTTTCACCTTAATATTTATTCAAGGGGATTATTTTATCGCCAGTCTCTATGTGTTGTGTTAAATATGTATTATTGAAAGCAGCCTGTGGCATCTCTTCCTCCTCTAACACAATCTCCTCAGATTGCTCACAGTATTTGCATAACAAGTTTTTATCTATGATAAGGCATATTTTGGATTATAGATACACAAGGTAATAAGACCAAATCCAAATAAATAAATAAATAGTGTGTGACATTTCGGTAACAGCGTTGTTACTGAAACGTCACACACTATTTATTTTTTGGATTTGGTCTTATTACCTTAAGTTTTTATCCACTTATCTGAGAGCTAACTCTTGCAAGTAATTTAGTTTAGAAACCTAAAATAACACCTTCGTGATTATCAATCAACCCTACTCAAACCAATGTAGTGTTGAATTAGAAACTTCATCAACATTTAAACTCTCAACAGACTCTTGGAGAAAGGGGCTCACTTGTCCATTATACAGTCATAGAACAAAAACTCAAAAGCTTTAATTATTTCTCTTTAATCTTTTGTGAGAGTCCAGCTCTCTGATAGGAAACATCACATTTCACTATAAGCCCAACACAAAACAAAGTTTAATTCATCATTTATGCATGGATGTTTCTCAGTAATGTTGTTGACTTGGATGGTGTAGTTTGTCTTCCATAGTTTGTCCATGTTCTACTTGGCCGTCCTGAGGCTAAACTACCCTCTGGTAGTGTTACATCTACCCACAGCTATATTGACATTGTTTCCTTTAGATTCTTGTAGCAATGTTTCTGTGGGGTCCCCCCCCTCCACACATTTATTTTACTCCCTCTATTCTTCAAAGTCACAAGTACTGAATATACTTGGGTCTGACGATAGTAACAACGCTGTCACTAAATCATTCCAATCAAATTCAAATAGGATAAGCTACAATTTGGATTATAGATTATAAGGTCATAAGACTTAAATCCAAATAAATAAATAGGGTGCAACGTTTTGGTAACAGTGTGGTTACCATCATCATACAAAAGATGTCATTTAATACTTTTTTGTCTGATGATGGTATCAATGCTGTCACCGAAATGTCACACACTATTTATTTGGGGATCTTATTACCTTTTATTCCAAAATATGGTTCTGTAGTTAAAATTTTACACAAATAAATTTACTGGCAATGCGTTTCTTTTAAATATCATCAAATATTATCTCTACAGACCTTACTGCAATGATATGAGTTATTGAATGAGAGGGCTTGGCTCATCAGTAGTGAACCCTCTCAGCGGTTTCGCCAAATTAATCTCTAGACCGCTCTACTATTGTATTGGACTGGTTTTGTTATATAACCTGCATTTTCTATGGAAGGCAGCTTAGGGGTGTTTAAGGAACTATGGACATAAGCTTATAGGTCTGTAGAGGTACATACATATAATTTCAAGGTATTGCATCGAGCAAAGCTCTTCCGCAAAATATGTTTCATAACAAATATATATTAGTTTTACTAATGGTTCTGTAGTCCACAGTAGCCCCATGTTCCCCACATGACAGCGGTGTCCTTGACTCTGTCTGTCCCAGCCGTCACCGTCCAGAACCCCAACGTAGACACCTTCATGCGGCAGGAGCGTGAGAGGAAGGAACGGCACCGGGCGGAGCACGAGACCAAAAAGGCCCAAGACAAGGCCAACAAGGAGAAGCAGAAGCAGGTCCAGCAGCAGAGGAAGGACAAGGAGAAGAAGAGGACACAGAAAGTGGAACATCGCCGGTAGCACTCCCCCTCCCCATCTAGGTGTACAGTTCCAAATAAATGTTTTACTCCCCGCAGTCACCGGGTGGGTGGTAGTGACATCCCGGGATATTGGTGGTGGTTATCCCCTTGTGCAAAGATTCCATGAGTATCCTACATTGGAGTGCAAGTAACGGGACTTCTTGTAAGTGCGAAAGTGAAATAGTATTCTACATGTAGTGGTGTAGTGCAAAAACAGTTGCTAACTCCCCACATGGTCATGTGTAACAGAAGTTTAGTACTTTTTAAAATTATTATTATCCCTAGTACACGTGGTACAGGCCATGATAATCATGGTAGGTAGAAGTAGGCGACTACTTTTTACTGTAAGTGCACCATATATCTACACATGTGAAAAGCAGTTTGGCCTAAAAACTAAAAGATTAGTTATAGATAGTTTGTCTGGGGGATATAAACCAAGGGGGTCGGTGGAAGGCTGGGTAAACCGTTTGGTTTTCGACCACTAGGACCCGGGTTCGATTCCCGCATTGGGCACTTTTTTCTGTTAAAAAAAAAAAAAAAATGCTCCAATGGCCCCCGATTCTTGCAAAAGTCCAACCCCACCAGCGAGTGCAAGTAACCAAACGGGGCTCTGGCATTTGTAAGTGCAAAGTCGAACTGCTTTTCACATGTGTAGACATGTGGTGCGCTTACAGTAAAAGCAGTCGCTAACTACCCACCATGATAATCATGGCCTGTACCACGTGTACTAGGGATAAGCAAAAAAAATATATATATATATAAACCAGTCTATACAAACCTCCTGATAAAAACTATTTGACCACTAGATGTCTGATGGCAGCACAGAAAGCTCTCACATAAAAACTCCTGGGAGGGTTCACCATTGATGAGCCAGGCCTTTCTCAGTAGGGACTGTTGACAATTGTTTTAGTATTCACAAGATGGTCTTAAATTGTTTCTCTGTTGTAGGTAACAAATCTGTAAATGATGTTACAATGGTGATATGACCACACAGTTGTTACCTCATGTTTCTGAACCCAGTTGTCTCATTGCATGTTTCTATTATATGTTTCTGTTGTTTCTTATCCCCTTGTGTAAAGATTACACAAATTCCATGCTCATGGAATGGGGTGTAGGGGTGCAGCTTTCGTTGATCATGGCACCACAATCCAGACACACTTTGGTGAAAGTCTGACTTTGCCTGTAGTTTGAGGCCGTTCCTAACATGGAAGCAGACGCCTTTGCTGCCGACTCTAACATGAGTACAGACGCAGCTCCTCCGTATCTCTGGAGTGGGACCCTTGCTGAGGTCTATCAACTGGGTCAGTTGAAGTCAGGATTTTTAAAGAGGTCTACTCCTCTTCTAACAATGCTACTGTTGGTCCGCGACTGCTTATTGGTCAGAGTTATTCTGTTTGTTTCACAGCTAGCCATCATATCTGAAGGTCGTTCCCCTATCCGCCACCTGGGGACGGGCCCTATAGCAGTCAGCTCTGCCGAGGGGTTTCTATTATATTAATAGGGGGGTCGGTGGAAGGATGGTCTAAACCGTTGGATTACGACCCGAGTTCGATTCCCACATTGGGCACTTTTTTCTGATTAATAAAAAAAAATGCTCCAATGGCCCCCGATTCTTGCAAAAGTCCAACCCTACCAGCGAGTGCAAGTAACTAAACGGAGCTCTGGCACATTTGTAAGTGCAAAGTTGAACTGCTTTTCACATGTGTAGACATGTGGTGCACTTACAGTAAAAGCAGTCGCCTTCTACCCACCATGATTATCATGGCCTGTACCACGTGTACTAGGGATAAGCAAAAAAAATAAATTATATTAATAAAAAATGATCCAGAGTCCAGAACACGGCTTGTATTAGGAGTACAAATAAGTTTTGAGGGATTTTTTTATAAATTAGAAGCTTTATTCAGAGAAATCAGTACAATATATTTCATTCAAAGTATTGTCCATCTTTAGCTACGACTTTTTCCCATCTTTCAGGCAGCATACGGATTCCGTGTCGAAAAAATTCCTCGTCTTTTGAGGCGATCCAAACATTGACCCAATTTTTCGCCTCTTCGTAAGAAGTGAAGTGCTGCTCGGCCAGGCCATGTGTCATCGAACGGAACATGTGGTAGTCTGAAGGAGCAATGTCTGGTGAATACAGCGGGTGGGGTAGGACATCCCATTGAAGCGCCTCCAAAGTCTCCTTGACAACTTTTGCAACATGTGGCCGAGCGTTGTCGTGCTGATAGATCACCTTGTCATGTCTTTTGGCATATAGTGGGCGTTTAATCTTCAATGCTCGGCTTAATCGCATCAATTGTAGTTGGTAACGTTCTCCAGTGATGGTTTCGTTAGGCTGAAGTAGCTCATAGTAGATCACTCCGAGCTGATCCCACCAGATGCACAGCATTAGCTTCTTGCCATGAATATTCGGTTTGGCCGATGAAGTTGATGCATGACCGGGCTTAACCCACGATTTTCTGCGCTTTGGGTTGTAGTGAATCCACTTTTCGTCCCCCGTCACGATTCGATGCAAAAAAAACCTTCCGATTTTGTCTTTTGAGCAGTAGTTCGCACGTGCAAATATGGCGCTCGATGTTTCCTGGCTTGAGTTCATATGGAACCCAATTTCCTTGTTTTTGCACCATACCCATGACCTTGAGACGGTTCAAAATCGCTTGTTGAGTCACTCCCAAGGTTTCAGCGAGCTCCTCTTGAGTTTGGCTTGAATCTTCGTCCAATAAAGCCTCCAACTCAGCGTCTTCGAACTTTATTGGCCTCCCTCCGTGTTCTTTGTCTCTGGTGTCAAAATCGCCACTTTTGAAACGCCGAAACCAGTACTCACATGCTTTTATTGATAGAGCATGTTTACCATATGCCTCACACAGCAATCGATGTCCATCAGTTGCACTTTTCTTCAAATTAAAACAAAAAAGCAGCGCTTCCCGCAAATTGTGTTTTGTTGGCAAAAAGGTTGACATGGTTAGAGCACCAAAAAAAAAAGTTCCTTACACTTGAGTGAAAAGACTTCTGATTTTTTTGGGGAAATGATGAAGCCTTAACATGAAACCTTACAAGGTCCGATGCTATTTATATAATATTTGTTGTGGCTTCTTTTGCAAATCCCTCAAAACTTATTTGTACTCCCAATATTATATGTACTAAACAGGACCTTTGGGAGAGGCTGCTGTTTATCATCAAACAGCTGGAGGAACATGGACTCATGGAATATGTGTAATCTTTGCACAAGGGGATAAGAAAAAAAAACAACAAATAATGAGTTCTTTGTAAACCATTAATATTGATTTTGAATTATCATTCACACACAGAAATGTTTAACCCAGGTTCCAATATCATATGATGTTGCTAGATACTTGGGTGAGCCATGTCTATATTACTGCTGATACATTGGTGGCAGCTTGAGGCAGCCACACACAGGTACCTACACATGGGGGATAAAGCTGGTTGATTCTCACACTGCTGATATTTACCTTTACTGAATGAGGAGTGTGTCAGATCCCTTTAATATAGTGACATACACTCATGGAGACACAAAACTTTAGCATGTATATCAATTTTTTTTAAAGAGACAGGCAATTTTGTTCACATTGGTTATCTTGTTTGTCTTCAATAAAGGTCACTGTGTATCAAATAGCCTTCAGTGTACACAGGTGGATAAGAAACAACAAAATAACGGGACAATAACTCTGAAAGATATTACAGTGACCTTTATTGAAGAGACACGAGATAACCAATATACACTCATGGACAAAACTTAAGGAAGTTGTACCTTTCAGCATGCATATTGGGATTCAGACAATAACTCTGAAAGATATTACAGTGACCTTTATTTAAGAGACACGAGATAACCAATATACACTCATGGACAAAACTTAAGGAAGTTGTACCTTTCAGCATGTATATCGGGATTCAGACAATAACTCTGAAAGATATTACAGTGACCTTTATTTAAGAGACACGAGATAACCAATATACACTCATGGACAAAACTTAAGGAAGTTGTACCTTTCAGCATGTATATCGGGATTCAGACAATAACTCTGAAAGATATTACAGTGACCTTTATTTAAGAGACACGAGATAACCAATGCGAACAAAATTGACTCTGTCTCTTTAAAAAATAGATGACAGGTAACATCAAAAACTTTCCATTTCCTCAAGTTTTGTCCGTGAATGTAAGCTTAATATCAATGATTTATATAACTACAACTCTGAAATTTGATTCCAAAAGTAGAGATAACAATATTTTAAGTGTGCAGCAACAAAAATACAGGATTCAAACCCCTCCCCCATCATTTATTTATCTAGCACCTCACAACTTCAACACGGTTGATTGGCTGATCAAGGTCATGTGACAATAAAGAACCAATCAGCAGGTACAGAGACACCTATATGAAACCTAAGACAACTAGAACCATGCACAGAACAAATTGTGTACATGGTTAGCTTTTCTTGATTTATCAAGTAAGGATATTTGTCCAATTCTGGAATAATTAAAAAATCAACAATATAAACACAAGGTAATAAGACCAAATAAATAAATAGTGTGTGACATTTCGGTAACAATGTTGTTACTGAAACATCACACACTATTTATTTATTTGGTCTTATTACCTTGTGTTTATTATCCAAATTGTGCCTTATCAAATCAATGATATGTTGATACTTATTTTGACAGATAGCAAAAGCCATCAGCAAGTTACACAATCAGGAGATTCCATAATTGATACACCTATGTTAATCAAAATTCAAAACTATTTTAAAGACGTAAGATTCTTTTTGATATTAAACAATTTCTATTGCCCTTACTGCAATGGAAAAATTAAAGGGAGGGCAGTAGAAATTGTTTAATATCAAAAAGAATCTTACGTCTTTAAAATAGTTTCGAATTTTGATAACAGATGGCGCACTAGTGCAACCTATGTTAATATATCAAGCAGTCAAATAATTCAATACCATTTAAAGTGATAATTCTACTTCATTGATTATGATTAGCAACTTTCTGACCTAATGACCTAGGCCTTACAATAACAAATAATTAACCCTGTATTTATTATTGAACTTTATACTGTATTATTTTTTGGGGGACAATATATTTATAAAAATTAAGATTTTGCAATAATGATAAAGAATGCCTGTAGGTGGCAGCACATTCCTGCCCTGTGTGAGGTACAAATTGTTGGTTTCTTGAAACCTCTAACATTGTTTCAAACATTGACAATGGTGGTTGTGTCTTGTCCTTCTTTGGAATGGAGGGGTGCCATTGCCCCGTTAGTCAGCCACATTTCAGAGTTCCCTGTTCACGGTTACCATAGCAGCTCAGGGTTCACGACACCGTACTACAGGGCAGTCCCTTACTTGTGCTGCTTCTCCCCACGTAGAGGAGAACTTGTGGGCAGGAACATTCACAATGCTGAAAAAACTCCTCAACTCTGAAGAAGGACTTGTCCGAAAGCCTTCTTGAATCAAGTAAATAAAAATTTACTTGTCCGAAAGCCTTCTTGAATCAAGTAAATAAAAATTTACTTGATTCAAGAAGGCTTTCGGACAAGTCCTTCTTCATCTCACTAAAACATAAGGTAATGGAGAGAGAGATTGTATAGCATTTTAAAGATCTATGTAAATATAGGAATTTACATCATTGAATAAAGTAGGAGAATTAACTATGAGAAAAGGTTAATGAACTTGGCCAATAGAGAAATAGAATGACATATATATAGGAGGGGAATGTGTATTGTATGTGAGGATGGCTGTATACTTTTGTTTATTGCTTTAGGGTTTGTCATGGTTTCTATTGCTTCAAGGGTGAGGTTGGGTTTTATTTGTGGCATTTATATGGAAGATATTGGAGCATGGCCAGTTTCCCTGATGTGGTTAAATATTAAGAAGTTATTTATAATATAATGCGGCAAGTGATTGTAAAACGACATTTGAAAATTATCCCGCATGAGTTTCTTTTTCAACGAAAAATCAAAATTTATTTTAAGGAGAAATAACGATTATTTCTAACCTTAGGGATGAGGTATGAATTGTGAAGAGTAATGATAAATGGAAAAATAAGTGTCCAGGGATGGGAATTCCCATTATTAAACATAATATTTTTCCGTTTATCATTACTCTTCACAATTCATCCTTTCATACCTGATCCCTAAGGTTAGAAATAATCGTTATTTCTCCTTAAAATAAATTTTGATTTTTTGTTGAAAAAGAAACTCATGCGGAATAGTTTTCAAACGTCGTTTTACAATTAAGAAGTTAGCTGATGAAGAGATTTCCTGAAAGCTTCTTTTAATCAAATAAAGAGTTGCAGTGTCTTATGCTTTTTTGTAGTTTGTTGGAATCCGCAATCCTGTGATAATGGATTCACAATGCTGGTCCATATAGACATAAGACAGTAGATGTGTTGAACTGAACCAAATACAGCTTCCTAATTCTTTGTGCCGACGGACTTCTGTATATTGCTTCTCTACTTGGTCCATGAGATCTTCAAGCTGGTTGATGACTAGGAGTAGTCCTGCCACGGACTTTTCTGGAGTCCTTAGGACTTCTCTACTTTGTGTTTCCCTAGCTGGAGCCATAATTGTGAATATACTTCAGTACTTTTGTCTGATGATGGTAACAATGCTGTTTCCAAAATGTCACACACTATTTATTTATTTGGATTTAGTATTATTACCTTGTGTTTCTAATCTATAATACAATAATTAAATATAAGAAAATTACAATATACTATTATAAAGTGTGATTAAAAAAACCTTTCACAATAAGTTTGTCTTACATATCAGCTTGTCACAAATACCAGCAATATATTCAAGCCCTACCTGCCCCACTACTGTAATAGACAGACTGTCCAAGTCAGAAAGATTGATCCTAATATCAATGAACCATAGCAGTAGTATCATTAGGAGAATAGATATCCCAGAGCAATTCCATCATATCCTACATCTTGTATAACAAGTCATCAAATGTAGATCTCCCCTGCTCACTCTCCTGTTACCTGTTGAAGAGCTCGAAATCTCGCTGTTTTTATAACAAATATAAGGTAATAAGACTAAATCCAAATAAATAATTAGTGTGTGACGTTTCGGGAACAGCGTTGTTACAATCTTCAGACAAACATTGCTGTTACAGAAACGTCACACACTATTTATTTATTTGGATTTGATCTTGTGTTTATAATCTATAATCCAAATTGTGCCTTATTATAATAAATACACTTATTGCGAAAGGTTCTGATTTTTTTTTTATATTACATCATTTTTGTTTCTTATCTCCTTGTACAAAGATTACACAAATTCCACGAGTCCATGCTGCTGTTTGATGATAAGCACTGGCCTCTCCCAAAGGTCCTGTTTAGTACATCTAATGCAAGCCAAAATGAACAAATAACATAATTGTTAGAGATTGGTGACTTTCTTGCAGCCAGTTTGTACCTCTTCAACAATCCCACCTTTTAGAAAGAAGGAATCATATATCGCCGCAACTCTTTTTTATTAACGCGATAAAAGAAGCTTTCGGGCAAGCCCTTCTTCAGCTAATTATAGTGTACAAACAGTGTACACTATAGTTAGCTGAAGAAGGGCTTGCCCGAAAGCTTCTTTTATCGCGTTAATAAAAAAGAGTTGCGGCGATATATGATTTCTTCTTTCTAATTTGTTCGAAATCCGCAAATCGTTTACCATGAATCCCACCTTTAGTGAGGAGACCAAAACAAAGTTGATGGACAGAGCAAACTGTGAATTCTATCCTTGCCGACAGGGGCTTCTCAAATTTGGATTAGAGATAAGAAACACCCCCAGGACCCTATAATTAACTTGTACAGCAGAACCTCCATGAGAGGTCTGACACTAGGGGACACCTTTCCATGAAACACAGTTTTCATTGAGAAATTTTACCGGGATCAGGTAGATAAATTAACAAAAAGTTATCTCCTGATTGTGGAACTAAAAGTTGCTAATGGCTTGCGCCATCTGTTGAAATAAATATTAACTAATCGTTGATTTTTACTTATTCCAGAATTGGCCAAATACCCATTCTTGATTAAGCTTGGTACAGCTTGCACCACACTGATGAAGACCAACAGCCTGAAATGTGTATGTGGTTAACTTTTCTTGATTCATCAAGAATGGGTATTTGGCCAATTCTGGAATAATTAAAAAATCAACGATTAGTTGATATTTATTCTGAAAGATGGAGCAAGCTATCAGCAACTTTTAGTTGTACGATCAGGAGATGTTTTTAACAGTTTCAGTGCCAAAATGAACCCTTTACCTATGCTCAGGGACAAAACTTCACAATTTTATCTTGAATCAAGAATAGAGATTTATAAGATATATAGAGAAGCTAAGGCACAATTTGGATTATAGATTATAAGACTAAATCCAAATAAATAGTGTGTGACGTTTCGGTAACAGCGTTGTTACCATCTTCAGATGGTACCCTCTATAGATTCAGTACTTTTGTCTGAAGATGGTAACAATGCTGTTACCGAAATGTCACACACTATTCATTTATTTGGATTTGGTCTTATTACCTTTTGTTTAAGATATAGAGAAGTATAAAAGACCATTTTACAAGAAGTTCCTGCAGTTGGAAAGAGAATTTGAATTTCAACCTAAAATGCTAAGCAGCCAATTTCATTCCTCTGTCGCATTGGATAAATGATCCTGTCGCTAAAATTTTCCCAGAAAGTAATGGCAGACTTCCGCTCTAAACTCCTCATAAAAAGAAATTCATTATGAGAGAATTTTTGTAGTTTTTAAAAGTGGAATTTCATTCTAACAGCCTTTTTAAAACCTCAACGTGTTTATCCAAAGTCCTAGGTTTTTAATTTTATTTTGTTTTAACCACGGTTATAATAAGCACAAAAAAATTACACAAAGTCAAACTATCACCAAAGTGTGCATGGATCATGGTGCCATGATCAATGAAAGCAGCACCCCAATCCATGAGATCATAGCTTGAGGAGCATGGAATCTTTATACAAGGAAGGATAAGAAACAAAAAAATTGGGTCCCAAGTGTTGTTACGGTGCCAGAAATTGAACTGTAACATTTTATAAATCTTGCCAGGAGAGGATATCCCTTGTCTGTCCAAGACAGGCTCAATGAGATCCTGTTAGCATGCAGGGACAGTTAATTGATGGAGCACAGTGTCTATTTTGATGGGAGAGGTAACTTTTCCTTTAAATATAAGGTAACAAGACCAAATTAATGAAATACCACCATTGTTACTGAAATGTCACAAACATTTTATTAATTTGGATTTGTTTGGGTATCTCGGGCTTCTAATTGGTTATTGTTTCTTTCCCCTTGTGCAAACATTACACAAATTCCATTAGTTCATGCTCCTCAAGCTGTTTGATGATAAGCAGCAGGCTTTTCCGCTGTGCTTCTAATCTATAATCCAAATTGTGCCTTATCATTTTTATTAGTAACTATCCTATTTTAAAAAATTTCCACAACAAATAGAAGGCACAATTTAGATTATAGGTTAGAAACATAAGATAATACGACCAAATAAATAAATAATGTGCGATGTTTCGGTAACAGCATTGTTACCACCATCAGATAAAAGTACTGAATCTGCGGCTACCGAAACACACTATTCAGTTATTTAGATTTGGTCTTATTACCATGTATCTCCCACAATAAGTTTGTAAAAAGATATAAAAGTGCTGATGCGATGCTCTCACACAGACCTGAACCACCCACAGATGAGCCCTCTGTTTTCATTCATATTTTGTCAGGGAGAACTCCCATTGGTTATACACTCATGGACAAAACTTAAGGAAGTGGAAAGTCTTATGTACCGGTCTTTTTTTTAAGGAGACAGGCTGTTCACACTTGGTTATCTCCGTGTCTTCAATTAAGGTCACTGTAATATCTTTCAGAGTTATTGTCTGATGTCACAATTTGGATTATAGATTACTAGCGGATGTACCTGGCTTCGCCCGGGTTTTACCCGAGTAAAGGTTTGTATAACGAACATATAAACATATAAAAAAAATAATAGATATATTTTGAGATAATTTGAAACTCGTAAATTTGAATCTCTCAATAAATTGATCATTTTTTCCCGGTCCCTGTGTGCCGTGTCATCCTGAATTTTGTATTTCCTTATTTTCTACATTACAAAATAATCGTTTTATCTAGTGAACATTTTTTCCCGGTCCCTTAAAAAATACTCGATAAGTTGATTTCGATAATTTGAAACTCGTAAATTTGAATCTCTCGATAAAGTGATCATTTTTTCCGGTTTTACCCGAGTAAAGGTTTGTCTAACAAACATTTGTTAAAACAATTCTCTATAAACATATAAAAAAAAAATAATAGATATATTTTGATAATTTGAAACTCGTAAATTTGAATCTCTCGATAAAGTGATCATTTTTTCCCGGTCCCTGTGTGCCGTGTCATCCTGAATTTTGTATTTCCTAATTTTCTACATTACAAAATAATCGTTTTATCTAGTGAACATTTTTTCCCGGTCCCTTAAAAAATACTCGATAAGTTGATTTCGATAATTTGAAACTCGTAAATTTGAATCTCTCGATAAAGTGATCATTTTTTCCCGGTCCCTGTGTGCCGTGTCATCCTGAATTTTGTCTTTCCTAATTTTCTACATTACAAAATCATCGTTTTATCTAGTGAACATTTTTTCCCGGTCCCTTGAAAAATACTCGATAAGTTGAATAAAATCATGGTTGTTTATGGAAGATGGATGTAGTTCCCGGAGGTCACCCGCGAGGCTTTTTTCTTGTCTACTTGGCACAGCTGTGTCATCAACTCTGCCCCCGCGCGCCAGGACCTCGTGATCCCTGATTGGTCGGTGGGAACTTGGACTGTCCAACCGGCCGGTGGCCGGACGATTACATTTTCTCGACAGGGAGGGGGGCAGACCGTCGCAAGGTGGCGCTGCTGGCGAGTTAAAGCTACAAATCTGCAAATAACTCTAAGGATATTAAAGATATTCAAGAAATTATTTTTCAAAAACCTTTCCGGGGATATGCCTAATAATATCCCAAAATTTCACGGCGATTGGATGTACGGTTTTTGAATCTATAGAGTACACACACACACAGACATTCATTTTTATATATATATAGATAAACACAAGGTGATAAGACCAAATAAATAAATAGTGTGTGACGTTTCGGTAACAGTGTTGTTACCATCTTCCGACAAAAGTGCTGAATCAATTGAATCATGAATCATTCAATACATTTGTCTGAAGATGTTAACAACGCTGTTACTGAAACATCACACTTTATTTGGATTTGGTCTTATTACCTTGTGTTTAAAATTTATTGTCTGGATCCCGATATACATGCAAAAATGTACAACTTCCTTAAGTTTTGTCCATGAGTCTATTTCCCTACAAAAAACAAACAGCCAAGTCTCAGATAACATTTTACTGGAAACAACTGAAGACTCATTCCTTCACCATGTCTTTGATGAGGGACAACTGGGCCTTGAGCTCATGCATCTTCAGTCCTATAGTCCGGACAACTTGGGCTTTCTGGTCCGGGGTCAGACGTGCCAGGAGAGTCTCGTAGTCCTGCAGGGTGTCGGACACCGTCTCCTCCGCATCCTTCATGTCGTCTGAGAAGTAGACGGTGTTGATGGAGCCTTTCTGTCACCAGTACGTCGCTGTTAGAACTGGTACAGCTTACATTACAGTGCGGATTGTGCAAGTGATCAGGTAAGCTTAGTTAACTTTCTCAAGTTGGATTGAATTCAAGGGATGACTCCAAATCTAAAAAATGGAAATCTCTATACAGGGTGATAAAACACCATTTGGATTATAGATTATAATACAAGAAATAAGACCTAATCCAAATAATTTATTAGTGGAATTCATTTTCTTCAGCTCATTTAAAAAAAAATTATTTATTCTTTTGTCTGATGATGGTAACAATGCTGTTGCTGAAACGTCACACACTAATTATTTGGATTAGGTCTTATTTTCTTTTCTCTATACATGGTGTTGTCAATGATGAGGCACAATTTGGATTATTGATTAGAAACACAAGGTAATAAACACAAAATCCAAATAAATAGTGTGTGACATTTTGGTAACAGCATTGTTACCATCAGACAAAAGTACTGAATGATGGTAATAATTCTGTTACTGAAACGTCACACACTATTTATTTATTTGGATTTTGTGTTTAATACCTTGTGTTTCTAATCTATAATCCAAATTTTGCCTTATCATCTACAAGAAACTCTTTGCCTCACAAGATTTTTCTTTTGATAAATGATGGTACAGTATAAGTGGAGCAAATTATCTATGGTAAATAAACACAAGGTGATAAGACCAAATAAATAAATAAATAGTGTGTGATGTTTCTGTAACAACATTGTTATGTGTACACTGTTCTTATTACCTCCTGTTTATAATCCAAATTGTGCCTTATCATCTATAGTAAATAACTGTGAGATTTAATAAATGTTTCACCTTGTGGTCTTGTAAACAGAAATGCTTCCAGAAATGTGGGTCTTAAGGAATGTACAGAAGCAGACATTCAATGAAGCAAAGTGTGGTCCAGATAATGATCTGTGGTTACTCCACAATGTACAGAGTGGTCGACCACATCATTGACAGTCATCAGTGAGCTCAGCATCCTACTGTCTCTACTGGAATGAGAGCTTAGCTCATCACTGGTGAACCCTCCCAGCGGTATCGTCAATTCAATCTACCAGACCATGCTTCTTGAAGCTCTAATACTGTATTGGATGATTCTGTTTATATATGCTACAATGAATGGTGGAATTTTAGAAATGGTATTTAAGTAAACTATGGACATAAGCTTATAGGACAGTAGAAGTTTGTTTATTGTATAAAAGAAATGATAAGACACAATTTGGATTGTAGATTATAAACACAAGGTAATAAGACCAAATCCAAATAAATAAATAGTGTGCGACGTTTCGGTAACAGCATTGTTACCATCTTCAGACAAAAGTACTGAATGAGAATGTATAAAAGAAACATTTATGCTTAAATGTTTTCATTGCCTTTTTTTAAATTATCCCTAGTACACGTGGTACAGGCCATGATAATCATGGTGGGTAGAAGTTGGCGACTGCTTTTACTGTAAGTGCACCACATGTCTACACATGTGAAAAGCAGTTCGACTTTGCACATGCAAATATGCCAGAGCCCCGTTTGGTTACTTGCATTTGCTGGTGGGGTTGGACTTTTGCAAGAATCGGGGGCCATTGGAGCATTTTTTTTTTTAATTAGTAAAAAGTGCCCAATGCAGGATTCGATCTTGGGTTATAGCCGTCAAAAACCAATGGTTTAGACCATCCTTCCACCAATCACCTTTCATTGCCTGAATATAAAACTATAGCAGGAGAGATTTGTGTGTGTAGAATGCAAGTTTTTAAAATAATTTCAAGAATTTTTGTAAAGATAAAGGCTGCCTGGCCGGCATTCATAGTTCTTCAAATAAAAGACACTTCAGCCAGTAAATATCTTTTTTATTGTCTCAACAAAAATCTTTTGTCCTCATCAGGAGCGAACAAAAAATTTTTGTTGAGACAATAAAAAGATTTACTGGCCGAAGTGTCTTTTATTTGAAGAATTTTGTAGCAAATATCATATAGCTGGCTATGGTTTGAATGATCTATATTTGGTCAATCCATCTGTCAGATGGCACAGAATGCCGGCTGGATTGTTCCATTGTTGCCTCCAGTTGGAGGACACCAGATTCTGATGTGAAACGTTGCTGCCACGTGTTTCCAGTAATTACTTATTTAGTGCATTCACTGCTCTTCCAGTGTTCTCTTATTTTCTATTCAAGACTGTGTCTCAAATTGTGAAATTTACCTAAAACATCATTCTACTATACAAATTTTGGAAAATGCACAATTTGGATTATAGATTATAATAAAAGAAAATAAGACCTAATCCAAATAATTTAATAGTGTGTGATGATGTTTTGGCAACAGCATTGTCACCATCATCAGACAAATGAATGATTCATTTTGATTATTCTTTTATCTGATGATGGTAACAATGCTGTTGCTGAAACGTCACACACTATTAAATTATTTGGATTAGGTCTTATTTTCTTGTAAAAGTTTTGGAAAAAAATAAAATGCTTTACCATCTTTTTTCTTATCTCTGAAATAGAATGTCTGCTATTGTCATTAAGACTGGGAGCACTACTCAGTAACAGGCCACTGACTCAGCTCCAATATGAAATGTCTGACATAAGGAATAGACACCATGTACAGCCACTCCTAACATGAGTGCATCCTGTAGCTCCATTCCTCATTCAGTTTTCTGTCTGAAGATGGTAACAATGCTGTTAACAAACTGTCACACACTATTTATTTATTTGGTTTTATTACCTTGTAGGTTTTTTTACCTGCCCTATACAAGAAAATCTTCACCTCACAATTACCATCTTCAGACAAAAGTACTGTATGTACTGTGACAAAGTACTGTGCATTGATGAAAGGCTAGTAAAATGGCCCTCTATTCTAATCAATGCTTTACCAGAAATGTACCATTCTGGGAACCTGGTGGAAAATGGGCCCTTGACTTAAAATCTGTCATGGGTTAATTATTATTGCAGGACAGTTGAACATTGGATTTAAATGGTAAATTTCAGATTCTAAAGGTCGCAGACGATATCTGCTCGACACCATTTTTTTACCTCACAATATTGTTCATCTTTTAATATACTGCTCCAGGTTATTATTCAACTTTTGATTTTATTTATTGTTTGAGAGTTTTCTTGGTTCCGACTTCTCTCTCTGAAACTTCTCCGTTTTATTTCTGCGTTTTCATCTCTCTATATAAATGAAGTGGTACAATTTGTATTATAGATTACAAGGTAACACACACACTATTAATTTATTTGGTATTATTACCTTGTTGTAGATATTTTATACATTGGACAGGCCAATGATAATCATTACCTGTATAAACATAAGGTAATAAGACCAAATCCAAATAAATAAATAGTGTGTGATGTTTCTGTAACAGCGTTGTTACCAAAACATCATACTATTTATTTGGATTTGGTCTTATTACCTTGTTGTAGATATTTTATACATTGGACAGGCCAATGATAATCTTTACCTGTATAAACATAAGGTAATAAGACCAAATCCAAATAAATAAATAGTGTGTGACGTTTCTATAACAGTGTTGTTACCAAAACATCATACTATTTATTTGGATTTGGTCTTATTACCTTGTGTTTATAATCCAAATTGTGCCTTATCATTTACACGTATAAGTTTATAGTGGCTTATAACTTTTAGTGTGGCACATGTAAAGGCCAACCTCCACTTATAATCATAACTAGGGCTTCCAATCCCGGTACATATTTTCAATCCCGGGATTCGGGATTGAAAAACATTTCCGTCTTTCTGCGCCAAGAGGTATATCGTTTCGTTCGTTATATTTTTCAATTTTTTCTTTTATATAGTGCCAATGACGTGGCATTTACTTCGATGAAAACAACTTGAAAGCCATATATTTTGCGCCTGCTTATGAACTAAATAATTGCTTTTGGGTTACAGTTTGAAATTATCTGTCAATTACTGTACACACATCTGGAAAAAAAATTCTGTTCTTGGAACTCTTAGACCACATCTCTTAATGCAGTGTTGGGCAGTAATCCATAAAGTACATCCATCACAGCCAGATGGAGACCATGCGCCTAGCAGAGCTGTTGCAGTGGACCAATAATGTGACCCAATTTTACCATCATTGCGCACCCATCAGTTGTAACACACTCAATATCAGTTTCGAAGTCGATTCCAAACTCCAAGAGCTTAGCACCAATGACATATTTGCATTGTTCAGAGGAAAATACTCCAGATATCCGAGTCAAGCCAAGATTCCACACCTTGGTACGGCTATGGATATTAAGGTTCAGGTAACGCTTGCTTCTGGTTGACGTCCATTCATCCAGCGTAAGGTTGAAATGTTTCCCCTTTTCTTTCTCCATCTGAAGCTCTCGAACGACCTCACGAAATGTGTCCGCATAACGACACACTTTGATCTTAATGGTCTCTGCGGAGAGAGGAATTTCATTTCCAAGAGCATTGAGGCACTTGCGTAGATCCTTAGATGTGACTAAAACGGAGAATGGCAATCCGTCGAGAGCTATCATTCTAGCTAGCACAGCATCAGTCGATCGATCAATGGAAACAAACGAAAAATGATCGAGAATTTATATCTTGGGGGTCCTTTTTGCAGGGGTCTGTGTATCAACTTCGTCTTTAACTTTTCTCTTCGAAGTTTCGATTCCGTGGACCGCCTTCTGGTGTACATGCAGCTTTTTTGTAGACCCACCGACACATTTCAAAATCCTTTTGCACACTATACACTGTGCATTTTGGCCAGATCCGTCTCGTAGGTAATAGCACTAGATTCCTCTGATTTAAAAGGAATAAACTTCGCCATCACAATCAAGAAGTAATAAGCTTACCAAAAATGTCCGACGCGTTTTCTATTGAGAAATAACAAGGTCCGATAATATTGTTTTAGAGACTTTGTTTTGTTTGTTTAAGTTGAAAACTACTTTAGGCTGATGCTTGATAGTGACGAAGCATTTAATGAAATTACATTAAATAAATTTAATTTAAATTGAATGACAAAAAAGCTAGCGAGAGTTTCACAAAATGAACAGCAGAGCAGTGCGTTCATGATGCATACAGAGTACAGGATGGAGACTATAAACATAGATTTAAAAATATAAATATAAAACAATTTGGAGCCCAGATAAGAGGTTAGTGGCGCGTCCATGTTACACGCAGGTCCGCTACAAAAATAAAGGGATGCCGCTACTATCTAAGAAGCCACTATTTGCATGTCAACAAAAACTGGGGACCCCTCCATGTATACTGCTGCATACTCTCATTCTAGGGGCTGCCATTTTGGAAATATCTTGCAGAATAACCCTTCGTTATTAGTGCATGAAAATAATTTCAAATCTCTCAGAAAAAAAGACCCGCAATGCAGCTGTATAAACAAAAGGTCAAAAGTGTGCTATCTCATCATCTGTTTTATTACCAAAATGCTAGATAAGAAAAATATATTTTTGCTCTGGTTTTCATGTACAAACCAGTAATCCCGGGATTTTTCGAGCAGAATCCCGGGATTTCGGGATCATTATTTGGCTCCGGGATCCCGGGAAACGGGATCCCGGGATTGGAGGCCCTAATCATAACATAATAAGACCAAATAAACATTTATTGTATCAAATATGTTTATTAGGTCTTATTACTTTTTCTAATCTATAAACCAAATTGTACCTTATCATTACACTTATAATGATAAAGCACAATTTGGATTATAATACAAGAAAATAAGGCCTAATCCAAATAATTTATTAGTGTGTGATGTTTTGGCAACAGCATTGTCACCATCATCAGACAAAATAATTTTATTAAGCCATTTATTCTTTTGTCTGATGATGGTAACAATGCTGTTGCCGAAATGTCACACACTAATAAATTATTTGGATTAGGTTTTCTTGTATTCACTTATAATGTGTGAATTAAATAATGCAACAAGTTTCTGGAAATAAATTTCTTTCCATAGAAAGTTCTTTTCATGAAAACTCACATCTCCAGAAACCATTATTTAATTGATATACAGGGGATTCCCATCTATTACACTTATAATATTAAACTGGCGAAACCGCTGGGAGGGTTCACCACTGATGAGCCAGGCCCTCTCATTAATTTTTTCATTGCAGTAAGGGCAGTAGAAATTATTTTCAAAAGAATCATACACTTCTATTATAGTTTCAAATTTTCATAACTTTAGTTTACAATATTACATACAATACAACTCCGCCTTTGTCGGTCCCAAGCCCGGATGAAAAAGGAGGAGGGGGAGCAGTAACAAGCTTACTAAAAAACCTGGGTTCAGCTGGCCCGGCTGATAGTACCCTGTAAAGGCTCCTAATCCTGGAATACAGGATGAGCAGCGTTTGTACTCCATGTTAGGAGAGGCTGCACATGGCGTCGGTTCCTCATGTCAGAGGCGGCCATTTCTTTTGGAGCTAAGTCGGCCTGCCACTGAGTAGTGCTCCCAGTCTTAATGACAAAGGCAGACGCAATCTACTTCACCCAGTGTGAAGATAAGAAAGAAGAAGGAGAAGACATACAATACTAAACATAAGTTTAGTAAGGTTGTTGAGTAATTTCCTTTGATAATACAACTATGTTTGATAATATCTTTGGTGTACACCTCATTGTGTAATGCTTACTAATAAAAAATAAATAAGCTTTTTTTTACATGGGTGAATGTTGGTTATGGGCATGGATAAGCATTCAAAGACTTCTCATTGACACCACTCATTTAAGAAAAAACTAACAGATAATTCTGATAAGGCACAATTTGGATTATAGATTATAAACACAAGGTAATAAGAACAAATAAATAAATAGTATGTGACGTTTCAGTAACAGCGTTGTTACCATCTACTATTTATTTATTTGGATTTGGTCTTATTACCTTGTGTTAACAGATAATTCTAAAAAACGTTCTAAATAATTAGGTATTAGGATACACCTAATGTTCTACCAAAACATTAATATATAGTTTTTATATAACTTACAGCATCATCCAGTAATTCAATGGATTCTGTAAATTTTTCAGTAATTTTTTCTATTTCTTTTTTAATTTGTTCATCATTAAGTGTATCTGAATATAATCTGATGCTATTTGTGTTTTTAAAGTAATTAGTTTTTTGTAAATTTACAAATAAGGAGTATTGATGACTTTTTGTTGAAAATAGTGTAGTTTGTGTGGCCTTAAACGTATTTAAAACGTGAGGTCTGCCTAAAATATTTTTAATAATTCTTAAACCCTTCATTGCCATTTCATTTAGATAAATAATGAAGAAACCTAAGACCTTATAAATTTAAAGTGATATAAAATTGTAAATAAACAACAAAGTAGTCAAATTTAAAAAAAAATCATATTTTTAAAATTATAATTTATTAACAAATAATTATTTATAGACCCTTAAAATAAAAGAGATTTCTCAAAAGGAATAAATCGAAAATAACAGAAAAATAGTATGGATGTTATTTTAAGTGAACCCGAGGCGCTTTTGAAATAGATTTAATTTCTTTGCTTATACACTAGCCTATCTAACTCGGAGCTCATAAATATCAGAATGGACTTCATTAAGATCTCATTCCAACAAAAAACTAGTGAATTTTTAAAAGTAAGTCGTTAAATATAGACTCCAAATTCACACTAAAATATAGAAACTAAACAGGCGATATGATGAAATAATTCACATTTAGCAATTAATAATATTTCAAAAGAACATTTCTGATTGCCAAAATCATTTTATTTTAGTTTTTACTGATATGAGTGCTTTCATTTATACAAACAATTCCAATTTGTTTTGTTCAGTTTAAGTGGTTTTGAAAAGAATATTCAAAGCCACCTCAATGCACAAAACCAAGAGTGATCCTATTGCATTAATCTAAAGCGATTGTCCTATTAATATTTTAAAAAGTAATAAACGTTTGGGGGAAACACCTTTATTCAATTCATGGTAAATATCCAGGTCAAAGATGATTTATGAACTGTGATTCAAATGTAACACATAATAAATAAATAAATAATATATTTAGTTCATCCTCACATCGTGTATAAAATTGGCTTGCAAAAAAAGAAAGAAAATTAAAGTTTGGCTACAATTTCAATTTTCATTTTTTTTTAAAACTCTTTCGTGCACAATATTTTTTTAGAATATTCTACAAAATTCAATACTATATACATTTATTAAAAACAAATACTCTTTATAAGATTCAGGTTTTATAATTTTAATATCACCAAAATATTTAATATTCGGTCCCGCTGTATGTTTATGTGTGTTATACTTTTGATTTTAAGCTGTCATTATTTTAGCGATTTGTATATTTTTTAAAATAATATTTTAATGAGGTAATTTTATCAACGTAAATAAAACTAACAAATACGATTAAACTCCTAATTTATGTACATTCAAAACATTTTTACACATTTAATATATATACATTAACACGTTTAAAATTTTATTTTAAATTAGGAATTTTTTAGATTTTATCAAATTATATTTTTAGTTTTTAATTTTTAAAAATAGACCAAAATATATCAATTTTTCTCCAATTAAATGAATTTTAATTACTAATTCTTATATTAGGGTGAAAATGATTAAATGATTAGAGGGATTAAAGATATTTTATATTAGGCATACCAATTTCGTCATTTCAATAAACCTTGAAAAGAAATTTGAATATTTATGCTGTCTTTTTTTTAGTCAATTCAAAAATTATTTAAATACCCAAATGATGTTTTTACTTTTTTTATATATATATATATATATTTCTTTTTAAAAATATGTTACTATAGAATATACTAACTTTAATGTTGCCTTTCTTAAATCAAATTGGATGCATTCTCAAGCAAAAGAGCTATTCTTCATAGCCCATATATTTTAAGCTTTAGGTTTTAAATAGCATCACCAACACTTAATAATATTTTTAAAACTCCACCCTCATTGCTTGCTGCCTGTAAGCAAATAGGAAAGGGGCATTTTTGCATGAGAGGTTTGGGTTGGGCAGGAATTGGCACAACATCTACCTACCTCCCAAATTGCCAAAAATGAACAGACGATTCCCAATCTAAATAAGGAGGTTGTTCTTATGTTTCTATCAGTGGAAGGTTGGAGCCACTTGCCATGATATCATTCCCTTCTTCTTTTTTTATCTTCACTCAATCATCATATCAGGGTATCAAGCCTTGTTGATGGTGTCTGTGGCAGGGGAAGAGTAGAGCTCATCAATGGATGAGTCAATACAGTCAATTATGTGGTTTGGGGTTGTAGGTTGATACTTAGTACATAGTGGGAAAACCTTGCAACCATTCTAGAAAGTCATTGTCCATAGATGACCAGACTTAAGTCTAGAAACTGTCATGTGATGTCATTTTAACTTGACAAATGCTTATATCTGCTTATTTACAGAACAAGTATACTATTTTATGCAAATTTGTGAAATTTGGAGTATTTTAAATATCAGTTATAAATTAGAAAGTGCTAAATATGAGTCAGATTTTTGTTGTTTTATACCAAGGAGACAATTTGAAAAATGAAGTTGATTATAATTTAGCATCGCGGTGTAATGTGGTGGAACATGGGATCTGCTTGGCTGCTGCTGCTGTTAATTCAACACCTGCGGTAATTTGACACTTGCGATAACTTGACCATGTTTTCATGTCCCAGCCTTTCAAATAGCAAATGTTAATTCAACCTAATGATAATTCAACACTATCAATAATTTGACAGATTTTTTTCAAAATCAAATTTTGACAACGTTAGATAATACTTGTTGCTAGCTCACTACAATGAACAACATGTATATAAAATCTTTAATGCTCTCCTGCTGGATAAAGCATTTGTTTATAAATATTTTAAATTTTTCAAGGCAATTGATAAAATGAGAGAAGAGGTGCTCAACTCCACAGACAACGGCTGATTGCTCCCCCTCTCCTCTGGATTGCTTTTCCTCCTCACTCATGTACATATATAACCTTTAGGGGAATCCCCTTGTAAGACAATAGTGTCTTAATAAAGGTTTTTGTTGTTGTTGTTGTTGATAATACTTGTTAGAATACAAATTTATTGGTAAAAATACAATACTTTGGCCCGGGGAACAGCAACCATAGTTTGCCTAGACCTACCATGCTTAAAAGTGCTACAATGCATCGCAAATATAGGCGCCACATTGCCGCGCGATTGTTTACTCAATGATTTAGTAGGCCTAACCTTAGTAGCTACTAGTTACAGTGTCTTAGAGTCAAATAAATTCTTTAGCCTTTTTTATTTTATAAATTTGTTTGTTTTCTTCCCACTACACATCTATTCGCTTAGATTAAAATAGTATTTGTAATTTTTCCTTTGTTAAAAAATGAATTGATGTAATTTTATCCATCACACACAAGTGTTGATTTCTCATAAAACATTCTGACAAAAAAGTCCCAATTCACAATCAATTCTGTAGAGATAATATTTGATTACAATTATATTCTCACAATGAGTATCTTTTTTATTTAAAAAACGCTAGCTTTCAAGCGTTATTCGCTCTTCAACCGTTGAAGAGCGATTAACACTTGAAAGCTAGCATTTTTAAATGAAAAAGATACTCATTGTGAGAATATAATTGTAATTATAATACTTTTTCACAATTTCATCATGAATAATATTTGATGATATTATTGAAAAGAAACGCATTACCAGTAAATTTATTTGCTACAAATTTTATCAATTCACCATATTAATTTTTAAAATTTATTATTATCCCTAGTACACGTGGTACAGGCCATGATAATCATGGTGGGTAGAAGTTGGCGACTGCTTTTACTGTAAGTGAACCACATGTCTACACATTTGAAAAGCAGTTCACATTTGCACTTACATTAATTGCACCATATTAATTAAACATAAGGTATTAACACCAAACCTAAATAATTAAATAGTGGGTGACGTTTCAGGTAACAGCGTTGTTACCATCTTCAGACAAAAGTACTTATTAATTCAAATATACTGCAACAGTACTTTATAAAATTATTATTTTAATTATATATTTGTTGTTGTTTCTTATCCCCTTTTGTAAAGATTACATGAATTCCATGAGTTCATGATCTCATGGAATGGGGTGTAGGGTGCAGCTTTCATTGATCATGGTACCATGGCACACTTTGGTGAAAGTCTGACTTTGCCTGTAATTTGAGGCTGTTCCTATCATGGAAGCCTTTGCTGCTGACTCTAACATGAGTACAGACACAGCACCTCCGTATCCCTGGAGTGGGGCCATTGCTGAGGTCCATCAACTGGGTCAGTTGAACTCTGGATTTTTAATATATTTATATAATTATATATTTGGTCATATCATATATCCACTAGAAATGTGATAAATCTTCTAGCTTACTTTAATTCTTCCAAAAGTTGAGATCCTGTGTGGTGTTGAATTCTCTGTATCCACATTAAACAGAAGTTGTATGGTTCAGTATGAATTCTTCAGTGCCCACTAGGAAGGCTGCCACCCACTTTAAGAACCTAGAGCAAGGTGTAGTATGAACTCCTCTTTGTGAACCTAGAGCAAGATGTAGTATGAACTCCTCTTTGTGAACCTAGAGCAAGATGTAGTATGAACTCCTCTTTGTGAACCTAGAGCAAGATGTAGTATGATTTACTCTTTGTGAACCTAGAGCAAGGTGTAGTATGAATTACTCTTTGTGAACCTAGAGCAAGGTGTAGTATGAATTACTCTTTGTGAACCTAGAGTAAGGTGTAGTATATGAATTACTCTTTGTGAACCTAGAGCAAGGTGTAGTATGAAGTCCTCTTTGTGAACCTAGAGCAAGGTGTAGTATGAAGTCCTCTTTGTGAACCTAGAGCAAGGTGTAGTATGAATTACTCTTTGTGAACCTAGAGTAAGGTGTAGTATATGAATTACTCTTTGTGAACCTAGAGCAAGGTGTAGTATGAAGTCCTCTTTGTGAACCTAGAGCAAGGTGTAGTATGAAGTCCTCTTTGTGAACCTAGAGCAAGGTGTAGTATGAATTACTCTTTGTGAACCTAGAGCAAGGTGTAGTATGAATTACTCTTTGTGAACCAAGAGCAAGGTGTAGTATGAATTACTCTTTGTGAACCAAGAGCAAGGTTTAGTATGAAGTCCACATTGTGAACCTAAGTGTAGTATTAAGTACCAGCTGAGAAGCTACTATGTAGCAAGGAGTTCAACCATGGTGTGCAGGAGCCATGACCACCTCCGGGGAGATCACCGCAGACACCCTCCTACACTTCATGCATTCCAACGAGGTCCCCAAGCTCAAGGTGGAGAAGACAGGACTCTTGAAATACTACCCTCTGTCAGAGCCTCCGTCGGAACCGGAGCCCATCATCAGGTGAGTCCTGCAGAAGTCCGTATGGGATGGGACTCCCGTTACATAATCTCAGCTGGATCCTAGTGACAGTAGATGGAAAGCTATGTTTGGTCTCTGTGAAAATCTTTACTGCAGAGCTTCATCATAACTGCCCCTTTTATAACACCAACTTGGTTATAACATTACAATTCTATGGTCCCACCTGTTTTATCACCACGGCTATAACAATCCTAAATGATGTTGTTATAGCAAGGTTCGACTGTATTTGCTTCCTACTAGTGCAATCTATTCACAATTTAAGACCCAAGCACAGAACTTTCCGGTCTTAAATCAGATTTCACTGGTGTATTCACTTCTAGGTTGTTCAAAAACAACAGTCCCACGTGTTTAATAGAGTTTCTACAAGAAACACTGATCACTAGAAGTGATTTTTGTACTTTTTTTCCCATCTGATCTCATTTCTAGGACCTTCCATCTTGTTACAGTTGGATTGTGGATGGAAGAGAAATAAGCCAAGTTGATGGCCCAGGCCGATCTGTTCTGTCTGACTGGACTTCTTCTTCTTTCTTATCTCCACTCAATCATATCAGGGTATCAAGCTTGTAAAGCTTGTTGATGGTGTCTTCTGGGGATGCTGAGAGAGCTCATTAATGGATGAGTCAATACAGTCAATAATGTGTTTTGGGGTTGCAGGTTGACACTTAGTACATAGTGGGAAAACCTTGTAACCATTAACTGGACTTCTTCTTTCTTATCTCCACTCAATCATATTAAGGTGTCAAGCTTGTAAAGCTTGTTGATGGTGTCTTCTGGGGATGAGTATAGCTCATCAATGGATGAGTCAATACAGTCAATGATGTGGTTTGGGGTTGTTGCAGGTTGACACTTAGTACATAGTGGGAAAACCTTGTAACCATTGACCGAACTTCTTCTTTCTTATCTCCACTCAATCATATCAGGGTATCAAGCTTGTAAAGCTTGTTGATGGTGTCTTCTGGGGATGAGTAGAGCTCATCAATGGATGAGTCAATACAGTCAATAATGTGATTTGGGGTTGCAGGTTGACACTTAGTACATAGTGGGAAAACCTTGTAACCATTGACCGAACTTCTTCTTTCTTATCTCCACTCAATCATATCAGGGTATCAAGCTTGTAAAGCTTGTTGATGGTGTCTTCTGGGGATGAGTAGAGCTCATCAATGGATGAGTCAATACAGTCAATAATGTGATTTGGGGTTGCAGGTTGACACTTAGTACATAGTGGGAAAACCTTGTAACCATTGACCGAACTTCTTCTTTCTTATCTCCACTCAATCATATCAGGGTATCAAGCTTGTAAAGCTTGTTGATGGTGTCTTCTGGGGATGAGTAGAGCTCATCAATGGATGAGTCAATACAGTCAATAATGTGATTTGGGGTTGCAGGTTGACACTTAGTACATAGTGGGAAAACCTTGTAACCATTGACCGAACTTCTTCTTTCTTATCTCCACTCAATCATATCAGGGTATCAAGCTTGTAAAGCTTGTTGATGGTGTCTTCTGGGGATGAGTAGAGCTCATCAATGGATGAGTCAATACAGTCAATAATGTGGTTTGGGGTTGCAGGTTGACACTTAGTACATAGTGGGAAAACCTTGTAACCATTGACCGAACTTCTTCCTTCTTATCTCCACTCAATCATATCAGGGTATCAAGCTTGTAAAGCTTGAGACTTTTGATGGTGTGTGCTGGGAATGAGTGGAGCTAATCAATGGATAAGTCAATACAGTCAATAATGTGGTTTGGGGTTGCAGGTTGACACTTAGTACATAGTGGGAAAACCTTGTAACCATTGACCGAACTTCTTCTTTCTTATCTCCACTCAATCATATCAGGGTATCAAGCTTGTAAAGCTTGTTGATGGTGTCTTCTGGGGATGAGTAGAGCTCATCAATGGATGAGTCAATACAGTCAATAATGTGATTTGGGGTTGCAGGTTGACACTTAGTACATAGTGGGAAAACCTTGTAACCATTGACCGAACTTCTTCTTTCTTATCTCCACTCAATCATATCAGGGTATCAAGCTTGTAAAGCTTGTTGATGGTGTCTTCTGGGGATGAGTAGAGCTCATCAATGGATGAGTCAATACAGTCAATAATGTGATTTGGGGTTGCAGGTTGACACTTAGTACATAGTGGGAAAACCTTGTAACCATTGACCGAACTTCTTCTTTCTTATCTCCACTCAATCATATCAGGGTATCAAGCTTGTAAAGCTTGTTGATGGTGTCTTCTGGGGATGAGTAGAGCTCATCAATGGATGAGTCAATACAGTCAATAATGTGGTTTGGGGTTGCAGGTTGACACTTAGTACATAGTGGGAAAACCTTGTAACCATTGACCGAACTTCTTCTTTCTTATCTCCACTCAATCATATCAGGGTATCAAGCTTGTAAAGCTTGTTGATGGTGTCTTCTGGGGATGAGTAGAGCTCATCAATGGATGAGTCAATACAGTCAATAATGTGGTTTGGGGTTGCAGGTTGACACTTAGTACATAGTGGGAAAACCTTGTAACCATTGACCGAACTTCTTCTTTCTTATCTCCACTCAATCATATCAGGGTATCAAGCTTGTAAAGCTTGAGACTTTTGATGGTGTGTGCTGGGAATGAGTGGAGCTAATCAATGGATAAGTCAATACAGTCAATAATGTGGTTTGGGGTTGCAGGTTGACACTTAGTACATAGTGGGAAAACCTTGTAACCATTGACCGAACTTCTTCCTTCTTATCTCCACTCAATCATATCAGGGTATCAAGCTTGTAAAGCTTGAGACTTTTGATGGTGTGTGCTGGGAATGAGTGGAGCTAATCAATGGATGAGTCAATACAGTCAATAATGTGGTTTGGGGTTGCAGGTTGACACTTAGTACATAGTGGGAAAACCTTGTAACCATTGACCGAACTTCTTCTTTCTTATCTCCACTCAATCATATCAGGGTATCAAGCTTGTAAAGCTTGTTGATGGTGTCTTCTGGGGATGAGTAGAGCTCATCAATGGATGAGTCAATACAGTCAATAATGTGGTTTGGGGTTGCAGGTTGACACTTAGTACATAGTGGGAAAACCTTGTAACCATTGACCGAACTTCTTCTTTCTTATCTCCACTCAATCATATCAGGGTATCAAGCTTGTAAAGCTTGAGACTTTTGATGGTGTGTGCTGGGAATGAGTGGAGCTAATCAATGGATAAGTCAATACAGTCAATAATGTGGTTTGGGGTTGCAGGTTGACACTTAGTACATAGTGGGAAAACCTTGTAACCATTGACCGAACTTCTTCCTTCTTATCTCCACTCAATCATATCAGGGTATCAAGCTTGTAAAGCTTGAGACTTTTGATGGTGTGTGCTGGGAATGAGTGGAGCTAATCAATGGATAAGTCAATACAGTCAATAATGTGATTTGGGGTTGCAGGTTGACACTTAGTACATAGTACCTTGCAACCATTGACTGGACTGATTCTGCTCAATGTGGTGTGGCAGATAAATGTGACACAAACTATAAGGTAACAAGTCTACATCTCAATGAATTTATTGATTTGGATATGGTATTGTTATACCTTCTTTCTTATCTCCACTCAATCACACTAAGGTATCAAGCTTGTAAAGCTTGTTGATGATGTCTGCCGGTGAAGAGTAGAGCTCATCAATGGATGAGTCAATACAGTCAATAATGTGGTTTGGGGTTGCAGGTTGACACTTAGTACATAGTGGGAAAACCATGCAACCATTGACTGGACTGATTCTGCTCAATGTGGTGTGGCAGATAAATGTGACACAAACTATAAGGTAACAAGTCCACATCTCAATGAATTTATTGATTTGGATACGGTATTGTTATACCTTCTTCTTCTTTCTTATCTCCACTCAATCACACTAAGGTATCAAGCTTGTAAAGCTTGAGACTTTTGATGGTGTCTGCCGGTGAAGAGTAGAGCTCATCAATGGATGAGTCAATACAGTCAATGTCTTGGGGTTGCAGGTTGACACTTAGTACATAGCGGGAAAACCCATTCTGATGGTTGTTATACCTTATGTTTCTAATCTATAATCCAAATTGTACCCTATCATTTAAACTAAATGGAACCCAAGGTAACAAGACCAAATTCAAACAAAGTGTGTGACAGTAACAGCGTTGTTACCATCATCAGACAACAGTACTGGATTAAGACAATCTCCCCATTTACTACAGAAGAAGGGGGTCGGTGGAAGAATGGTCTAAACCGTTGGTTTTCGACCGCTACGACCCGGGTTCGATTCCCGCATTGGGCACTTTTTTATGATTAAAGAAAAATAAAATGCTCCAATGGCTCCTGATTCTTGCAAAAGTCCAACCCCACCAGCGAGTGCAAGTAACTAAATGGAGCTCTGGCATATTTATTTGTAAGTGCAAAGTCGAACTGCTTTTCATGTGTGTAGACATTTGGTGTACTTACAGTAAAAGTAGTCGCCAACTTCTACCCACCATGATTATCATGGCCTGTACCATGTGTACTAGGATCTTCTCTTCTCCCCGACCCGTGTTTCTATAATACTGGATGATAGTAACAACGCTGTTACCGAAATGTCACACACTATTGATTTACTTGGTCTTGTTACCTTGTGTCTCTATTCTATAATGGATATTAAACACAAGGTAATAAGACCAAATCCAAATAAATAGTGTGTGATGTTTCGGTAACAGCGTTGTTACCATCTTCAGACAAAAGTACTGAATGAGAAATTTTACCACAGCATGCTTTAAATAGTTACTGTTATAATGCTGTGGTAAAATTTCTCATTCAGTACTTTTGTCTGAAGATGGTAACAACGCTGTTACCGAAATGTCACGCACTATTTATTTATTTATTTGGATTTGGTCTTATTACCTTGTGTTTATAATCTATAATCCAAATTGTACCTTATCATTATAATGAGGATATTGTGTACCTTATAATTTAAAACAAAACAAATATAAGGTGATACAGACTCTGGATCTCTTGATACACCCCTCATCATAGCAGCCAAACAAGAGGTAACCAGACCAAATAGTAATCAATACATTTCTGTCTCTAATGATGCCTTGATCATGATTGTCATTAAGACTGGAAGCACTACTCAGTGGCAGACCACTGACTTAGCTCCAATATGAAAAGGCCGCCTCTGACATGAGGAACAGACACCATGTACAGCCGCTCCTAACATGGAGTACAGACATTCTGTATCCCAGGATCCTTTACAGGGTACTATCAGCCAGGCCAGCTGAGCCCAGGTTTTATAGCAAGCTTGTTACTGCTCTCCCTCCTTCTTTTTCATCAGGGTTTGGGACCGGCAAAGGCGCAATTGATAATTATAATAAACCAATATTTAATCTTTAAAAATCCTGACTTCAACTGACCCAGTTGATGGACCTCAGCAAGGGTCCCTCTCTATGGATACAGAGGAGCTGTGTCTGTGCTCATGTTAGAGTTGGCAGCAAAGGCTTCCATGTTAGGAACGGCCTCAAACTACAGGCAAAGTCAGACTTTCACCAAAGTGTGCCTGGATCATGGTGTCATGATCAACGAAAGCTGCACCCTCACACCCCATTCCATGAGATCATGAACTCATGGAATTAATGTAATCTTTACATAAGGGGACAAGAAACAACATAAACCAATATATCATCTGTTGAAGTTTGAGATTGAATCAAGGAATAAAAGGATTATTTATTGAACAAAGTAACTTAAAACAAGATGTTAAAGTAGCAAAATTTTAAAGGCAAGTATATGTAGGAAGGCGAGAGACAAAGACTATATATATTGACGTCGACCGCAGCGCCGCCGCGGCCGTTGATTGGTCGATCCCCCAATGCTCCACGCCAATTTTGATCGCTATTCCAACATCATCAAATATCATCATCACTTTGAAGGAAGATGTAGATAAGTGGTGATAAGAATTCTTCATTGTTACATGTCATGGAGACTATTCACAAGATGCATGTGTCTCCATGATATTGTGTAATGACACAAATGATAAGTAAAAAAAAAAAAATGTTTTGAAGAAAGATATAAATTAAGTAAAAGAAGAATTTTATTGAATGAGTAGCTGTATACACAAGGTAATAAGACCAAATCCAAATAAATAAATAGTGTGTGACGTTTCGGTAACAGCGTTGTTACCATCTTCAGACAAAAGTACTGAAAAAAAGTACATTCAGTACTTTTGTCTGAAGATGGTAACAACGCTGTTACCGAAACGTCACACACTATTTATTTATTTGGATTTGGTCTTATTACCTTGTGTTTATAATCTACAATCCAAATTGTGCCTCATCGAGTAGCTGTATTTTTATTATCATTAATCATATTCATCGTTTTGAAGGAACATTAATAGTTTGTTGTTGATTTGTTCTTGGCTTAAATAAACTGCTAGGTTATCCTGAAGTTTGTCTTTTCTACACTTGACATTTTACTTAATGTTCTGCTCAACATATGTTATTTCAACCTGTCTCTTCTTTTTTTTTTTTGTTTATCCCTAGTACACGTGGTACAGGCCATGATAATCATGGTGGGTAGTTAGTGACTGCTTTTACTGTAAGCGCACTACATGTCTACACATGTGAAAAGCAGTTCGACTCTTCTTTCTTATCTCCACTCAATCATATTAGGGTGTCAAGCTTGTAAAGCTTGTTGATGGTGTCTGCTGGGGATGAGTAGACCTCATCAATGGATTAATCAATACAGATTTCAACCTATTAACATAGGTAGTATCTCAGTTTGATGTTTATTATCAAACCAATTCATTCTTTAGATGCTTCTTAATATTTCACTCAATCATTGATACAATTTACCTTCTATGAAATAATAAAAAAATACATATATAATCACATATACAGTATAACCTCCCTGAGAGGACATTCGCCTTAGAGGACACCTCTCTACAAAGGACAGTTTACATTTGCAAAATTACCATTTTTATTATTTTGCAACTCTTCGGTAAGAGGACACCTCTCTACAAAGGACAGTTTACATTTGCAAAATTACCATTTTTATTATTTTGCAACTCTTCGGTAAGAGGACACCTCTCTACAAAGGACAGTTTACATTTGCAAAATTACCATTTTTACTATTTTGCAACTCTTCGGTAAGAGGACACCTCTCTACAAAGGACAGTTTACATTTGCAAAATTACCATTTTTATTATTTTGCAACTCTTCGGTAAGAGGACACCTCTCTACAAAGGACAGTTTACATTTGCAAAATTACCATTTTTACTATTTTGCAACTCTTCGGTAAGAGGACACCTCTCTACAAAGGACAGTTTACATTTGCAAAATTACCATTTTTATTATTTTGCAACTCTTCGGTAAGAGGACACCTCTCTACAAAGGACAGTTTACATTTGCAAAATTACCATTTTTATTATTTTGCAACTCTTCGGTAAGAGGACACCTCTCTACAAAGGACAGTTTACATTTGCAAAATTACCATTTTTATTATTTTGCAACTCTTCGGTAAGAGGACACCTCTCTACAAAGGAGAGTTTACATTTGCAAAATTACCATTTTTACTATTTTGCAACTCTTCGGTAAGAGGACACCTCTCTACAAAGGACAGTTTACATTTGCAAAATTACCATTTTTACTATTTTGCAACTCTTCGGTAAGAGGACACCTCTCTACAAAGGACAGTTTACATTTGCAAAATTACCATTTTTACTATTTTGCAACTCTTCGGTAAGAGGACACCTCTCTACAAAGGACAGTATACATTTGCAAAATTACCATTTTTACTATTTTGCAACTCTTCGGTAAGAGGACACCTCTCTACAAAGGACAGTTTACATTTGCAAAATTACCATTTTTACTATTTTGCAACTCTTCGGTAAGAGGACACCTCTCTACAAAGGACAGTTTACATTTGCAAAATTACCATTTTTACTATTTTGCAACTCTTCGGTAAGAGGACACCTCTCTACAAAGGACAGTTTACATTTGCAAAATTACCATTTTTACTATTTTGCAACTCTTCGGTAAGAGGACACCTCTCTACAAAGGACAGTATACATTTGCAAAATTACCATTTTTACTATTTTGCAACTCTTCGGTAAGAGGACACCTCTCCCTAAAGGACACATTGTCTCTGCAATAAGGTGTCCTTTACAGGGAGGTAGTTCTACTGTATTTAATAAAAATTTTCATTGTTCAATGCAACCTCTGAGCTAAAGAAGTACTACAAGCTGATTGGCTAAGGAATTCATTCCTGATTGATTGATTAAGGTCATGTTTTTATTTATTATCCCTAGTGTCATTATACAATGTCATGGAGACACATGTATCTTGTTTGGTACAAGTCATGCTTGGTAAGTGATTGTTGGGACTAGGCCTCTTCTGTCATCCCAGTAACAGTAATTGCGTCGGATTCGCTGGAGTACAGGATGTACTCCATGTTAGGAGTGGCTGTACACAGTGTCTGTTCCTCATGTCAGACATTTCATACTGGAGCTAAGTCAGTGGCCTGTTACTGAGTAGTGCCCCCAGTCTTGTGTGATGACAAAGACTTTCTACTTCACCTAGTCATTACAAAGCAGAACTGTATTCATCAAGGCATTCAGTACTTATGTGACATTAAACAGCCAATAGAATGCCAGTATGTTGTATATTGATGGTGTCATGATATAACTGGTGTGTGCGCAGGTTAAACGACACTTCCTACGCAGAAGAATACATCAGGGCAGAAGAGGAAAGCTTAAACGTAAGTTTGTTGCACAGTGTTGCGAGCCTCAAACATGTTGAAATGTTGGTGCTTCAGCTGTCTATTGTGTGATTAAAGATTCAATATTATATTGAATCAAATTATTTTGTTTCTTTAAAAAATGAAAACAGGGAAATCTCCCTGACCTAAGTCAATACAGTAGAACAACCTCCATGCGAGGACATTCTCACTAAAGGACAGTTTCAATTGTCAAAATTATTGTTTTTTACTTATTAGCAACATTCTGGTCAGAGGGCACCTCTCCCTAAAGGACACTTTGGCTCTGCCACTAGGTGTTGTTGTCCTTTACATGGAGGTTCTAACGTACCACTTACAATTTTAAAAAGAAATAAAATATTTTGGTGCAATTGTAACTTTGTTTTTAATTATATCAAACAAATAACATTATACATTCATTGATAAAATTTAAGAAGGTGTAAAGTCTTTGATGTCACCAGTCATCTGTTTTTTTTTTTTTTTTTAAGAAGACAGAGATTGTTCACACTTGGTTATCTCGTGTGTCTTCAATAAAGGTCACTGTAATATCTTTCAGAGTTATTGTCTGAATCCCGATATACATGCTGAAAGGTACAACTTCCTTAAGTTTTGTCCATGAGTGTATATTGGTTATCTCGTGTGTCTTCAATAAAGGTCACTGTAATATCTTTCAGAGTTATTGTCTCAATCCCGATATACATGCTGAAAGGTACAACTTCCTTAAGTTTTGTCCATGAGTGTACTTATGTTGAGCTAATTATGAATATTACCCTCTGTGTGTGTTGTGGAAGTGGGGAAATTTATCACACACAGTAAAAATTGTTTAAAATGTTTTGAAATACAAACATTATATAAACAAATATAAGGTAACAAGATCAGATCTAAATAAACTGTGTTGACTTTGCTTAGAATATTTAATGAAACTGATTCCAAGAATTATTAATCAAACATTATATTTATTGATTTACAAGAGAGAGAACAAAATATAAAAGGGAAACTAATATTGAACAAAGGAACTTTTTTTTGTTTTGGTTAGCGCCTATTTACCTGAGCTTACACACACTCTGTGGTAACAATTAATTAATATATATACAGCAAACTGTGTGTGACGTTTCGGTAACAGCATTGTTACCATCTTCAGACAAATGTACTAAATTGTACTGAAATGGCACACATTATTAATTTATTTGAATTAGATCTTATTACCTTGTATTTTATAATCTATAATCCAAATTGTGCCTTATTATTGTATAAAAGTAATTCTATAATTATTTTTGTACATAAATAAGGCACAATTTGGATCTCTATGGAAATTTTGCTGTGTGGAAATTGATCTACAAAAAATAAAGGTCTCCTCTCCAGTCAAAATAGACGTCAAAACTAGACACCATCTATTGACCGTCTCTGTAAACTAGCGAACTCAGGTTGGTAGAAAGCCACAACACCAGTTTTCTCTAAACACAAGGTAATAAGACCAAATCCAAATAAATAAATAGTGTAATAATAGTAAATCACACACTATTAATTTATTTGGATTTGGTCTTATTACCTTGTGTTTATCCAAATTGTGCCTTATCAACAGTTTTCTCAGTTTACCAAAGTTGGTTGTGTAGAAATGTAGGGTAGTCGGTTCACAAAACACTGAGCGAAATTCGGTAGAAGAATTCGCTGTGATGATTCTTTGTGGGCTGTTGCAAGGATTTAAATAAGATCACTAAATAGCAGAAAGGAGGGGGTAAAAATCTCCTTCTAACTAACTTTATTTAATACATATTAAGAGGACAGAGGAAAACACGCGACTGGTGGGTAGCAAAACCAAGCCGTGTTCTGATGTTTATGTCGGCGGCTCCTTTGATGCAGGCAGGGGCCGCCGTGTTTACAGTCGACACTTGAGCTGTCTGGGCTGCGTCCGGGATAATGGATCTCCACCATTCCACACATTGGTGTTGTGTGACTTTGTTACTGACCTGAGTCCACTAGTTTGCGAGACAGTCAATAGTTGGCATCTAGGTTTGACGTTTATTTCGAGGAACAGGAGACGGGCTTCATTTTTATAAAAAAAAAAATAGTGTTGGAATAATGATAAATTTCATTTTCCACACACATAGATGGCACTATGGGTGTAGTGGATGTGAAAGTCAAATTCTTTTAAAATAATCATAGAGTAGACTCTCCAATTAGAATATTTTTTATTCAGTCTTTTTCATGGCTAAGTGGCTAACTTGGCGCTGTGTCATGAAATTGTCATGAAAATGGGTCCCAGGAGTGTGTTCTTCATCTAATCCAAACATTAACTTGCCTGTAATCTTTTGGTCAATAATTGAATGCCATGATATCTAAAATAGAATGTTTTTTTGAGCATATATATATCATACACTACCTCCCTGTAAAGGACAACACCTAGTTGCAAAGCCAAAGGGAGAGGTGTCCTCTTACTCTCCAGCTACTAAATAGTAAAAATGGTATTTTTGCAAATGAAAACTGTCCTTTGTAGAGAGGTGTCCTCTAGTGCGAGTGTCCTCTCATGGAAGTTCTACTGTATATTTATATATAACAAACTAGCGGACGTACCCGGCTTCGCCCGGGTTTTACCCGAGTAAAGGTTTGTCTAACGAATCTCTCGATAAAGTGAACATTTTTTCCCGGTCCCTTGAAAAATACTCGATAAGTTGAATAAAATCAATATTAATTGGTTCCCTCGGTAATTGGAAGTTAAAGGAATAGTATCTTGCCTTGGCATTGTATCATTATTCTTGTATGGATGTACCCGGCTTCGCCCGGGTTTTACCCGAGTAAAGGTTTGTCTAACAAATCTCTCGATAAAGTGAACATTTTTTCCCGGTCCCTTGAAAAATACTCGATAATTTGAATAAAATCAATATTAATTGGTTCCCTCAGTAATTGGAAGTTTAAGAAATAGTATCTTGCCTTGGAATTGTATCATTATTCTTGTCTCAAATAAATTGCCGTGTCATCCTGAATTTTGTCTTTCCTAATTTTCTACATTACAAAATCATCGTATCATCATGATAATATTTAGAGCAGATTGTTGAATTATAACAGATAAATTAGAATATTTATCTTGATTATTTTTAGGCGAAAAGTTATTTCAAAAATTTTATTTGCTAGAAATCTTCCCAGTACTATACTAAATAACTTCCCAAAGTTTCATGGCGTTCCAATGAGTGGTTTGGTCAGGCATAAAGGACACACACACACACACATACATTCATTTTTATATATATAGATATGTGTAAAATGGAAAAATATGCATCATTTACCATGCTTTATAGTTTTAAATGTAGTTTTTAAATAGAAATAATATTGGAGGGTATTAAAGCCTATGTCGATTTATAGTCAGTTGAATTAAAATCAGTTTTCCTCTTTGGCTTCAACTTGGTGTAAAATCAAGTGGATAGTTAGGTTGTTGGACAAAGGGTTTACTGCCTTCCAACTGGCAGCACTCTGAGGTCATTGTCATGTACAGTTTGTTTCCTTGGGTTTCTAAAAACTCATGCCAAATTGTCATGGATAGGTTGGGCTTTAATAGTCAAATATAGATGTTTTAAATTATCCCTTGTACACATGGTACAGGCCATGATAATCATGGTAGGTAGAAGTTGGTAACTCCTTTTACTGTAAGTGCACCACATATGTGAAAAGCAGTTCGACTTTGCATTTACAAATGTGCCAGAGTCCCGTTTGGTTATTTGCACTCGCTGGTGGTTTGAACTTTTGCAAGAATCGAGGGACATTGTAGCATTTTTTTTTTTTTTAATTAGAAAAAGGTGCCCAATGTGGGATTCGAACCAGGGTCGTAGCGGTTGAAAATCAACGGTTTAGATCACCAACACCCTAAATATAGATGTGAAAGTACTGGGGAGTTTGTTACTTGTGAGAAATGTCACCAGAACTGAGGTGATACAACCTAGTGTGTGTGTGTAGCACGAACAGCGGAACATTGACCAGACCGAGGCCCACTCAGACCTGAATGAGCTGGAGGAAGCCAGCTGCCTGGGAGACGTCCCCTACCTGGTGGATGAACACTACCTCCACCTCTACGAACGCTACGGAATTGACGAAAGTTTCGGCTTCGACACCTCCCTGCCCATCACTCCCTTCAGGAGACAGGTGGGGACAGAATCTGTGGCTTTGTTGTGACTGAAACTGTAGACAGTTGTCAACACTCTCAAACCTTGACAGATAAGTGTGCAATTACTGCAGCTATGCAAATTAAACGGTGATTGAAGTAAGTAAGCCATTGTTGTGACACCAGGGAACTTCACCACATATGGCACAAAGTAATTACAGTTCAGCACAGTTCGTACCTTGATAATGTAGATTCATTTCTATGGTCACAGGTTGTAGAACGGCCCTAGATAGAAAATATTGATTCTAATGTTACTGCTCTATTGAACTATGCAAATTGAAAATGATTAATAAATACATTACATGGTATTACATGAATACATGGTACAGTTAAACCTGTCTATAGTGCCCCCTCTTGGGACTCACCAAAATAGGGTGCTATAGAGAGGGGGTGCTATAGACAGGTCACTTTTAATGTAAATCTCATCGTACTACGTATATAAAATCGGGCGCTATAGAGAGGAAGGCTCTATTTAGAGGGGGCACTATAGACAGGTTTAACTGCATTCACAGTTACCAATAGAAGCATCTCTCCAATCAATCATGGTATGCAGGTTGGCTTTCTTTGTCTGAATTTTCCAAAATTATGGTTCATTCTTAATCCATATTGTTCTGTACTGAGCCAAGATGTATTGTGTTTACTGCCCCTCATGTATAGAATAATAAATCAGGGAGAAATTTTCTGGCCCAGAATGACAAGTTTTACAGTAGAAAACCTCTATTAGAGAACAGTTTTCATATTCAAAATTGTTATTTTTAAACTCATGGACAAAACTTAAGGAATTTGTACGTTTTAAGCATGTATATTAGAATTCAGACAATAACTCTGATAGATATTACAGTGACCTTTATTGAAGATACATGAGATAACCGAGCGTGAACAAAATTGACTCTATCTCCTTAAATATATATATTTTTACTTATTCCTAGTACACGTGGTACAGGCCATGATAATCATGGTGGGTAGTTAGCGATTGCTTTTACTGTAAGTGCACCACATGTCTACACATGTGAAAAGCAGTTCGACTTTGCACTTACAAATGTGCCAGAGCCCCGTTTGGTTACTTGCACTCGCTGGTGTGGTTGGACTTTTGCAAGAATCGGGGGCCATTGAAGCATTTTTTTTTTTCTTAAACAGAAAAAACTGTCCAATGCGGGAATCGAACCCGGGTCGTAGTGGTCGAAAACCAAACGGTTTAACCAGCCTTCCACCGACCCCCCATCTCCTTAAAATAAAAGTATATGACCAAAACTTTCCACTTCCTTAAGTTTTGTCCATGAGTGTAGTATTTTGTTGTTTTCTGGTAAGAGGACACCTCTTTGGTTCTGTAACTGGGTGTTGTCCTACACAGAGAGATGTATAGATGTGACAGTGAACACTGAGCTATGAAGTGTCAGCACCCTTCCATATTTACATATTGACGAGCCGTGTTGCAGATCCTGGAGACCCTGAATGTCAGCAATGTCCTGATCATCCACGGCCCCACAGGGACAGGCAAGACCACGCAGGTGCCGCAGTACATCCTGAAGGACTGCGCAGAGAGGAATGCAGAGTGCAACATAATTATCACCCAGCCACGCAAGATTGCCGCGCGCTCTATTGCCCGCCGCATCTGCCAAGAGCGAGGCTGGAACCTGGGTAATCTGGTGGGATACCAGGTGTCACTGGACAGCAAAACTTCCAAGGACACCATCGTCAACTTTGTCACCACCGGCGTGTTTCTCCGCAAAATTATAACCAGCAAGTCCCTCAAGCCATACACCCACATCATCCTGGACGAGGTAGGTTCCATACTATGGTTCCATACTATGGTTCCAGCAACATTCTTCCATTTTACAATTTCAGTACCTAGAGCAGTGATTCTCAACCAATGTGCCGCGGTAATTTTGTGTGCCGCGAAATTCTAAAAATGTGCCGCCGAATTTTAGTCATATGATTATGTTCACGTTTGTATTGGTTTTTCTTTTTTTCTTTTTCATTTTTTTACTTTTTAAAATAACGAAATTAGCAAATTGAATGTTAGAGATGTATATTACTTATATTTTGCATAGAAATATTGATACATAATTTGAATTTTCTTGCATTCAAGTTAGCAAAAGTGTGCCGCGAAATTCTAAAATTGTGCCGCCAAATTTTCAAATCTTTAAAATAATGCCGCAACAAAAAAAAGGTTGAGAATCACTGACCTAGAGTCAAACACCTCACAGAATTGCCATGTTTTATCTTTGACAAAATGTATATTTTATCTTTGTATTTCTGACCATTACCTCATTCTTGTATCTCCCTCCCATCCTCATTTATAATGCTTCTAAGATGAATAAAGAATTTAATTGCTCAATTTGCATACTGCTAAAATTTATCTTGAATTCTTTAGGTTACATTGTGTTATTGAAGGTCTTGATTTTTGCCTTCTTTAGTCCCAATGTATAAACAACTGTCTCCTAATTCTGTTTAAAGACTTTCTAGATCCTTTCTTGAGATAATGTCTTGTATTTCCAATGCTTGGATGAACCTCATTGGAGTTGTTCCGATTAAATCGAGTTTAGAAACCTTGTAGTTGATCTAATGGATCCTTCCTCACCTCTCTCTGAAACCATCATGGAACACCATTTCATCCTGTTCTGAGAGCAATTCTTGTATATCTTCCAGACCATTCTCTTCTTCTTTCTTATCTCCACTCAATCATATTAGGGTGTCAAGCTTGTAAAGTTTGAGATCATGTCTGGGTGAAGTAGAATGCGTCTGCCTTTGTCATTAAGACTGGGAGCACTACTCAGACCGTTCTATTAACTTATCAATCCAATCTTTGGTCTACTTCTTCAATCTCTCCAGTAGATAATCTCCCAATGTTCCTCAAAGAATATGTTCTGTAAACTTCCTTCTGATGACTTCACCAAGAAGTACTCTCCAGTGTTTTGCTGTCAGTTGTACAGTTTTCCTCGCAGGTTGATCATATTGTCGTTGTTGTTTCTTATCCCCTTGTGTAAAGATTACACGAATTCCATGATTTTATGCTCCTCGAGCTCATTGATGATGTTGGTCCCAGGTCCACGAGCGGAGTGCGGACATTGACCTGGCCCTGCTCATTGTGAGGAAGTACCTGCGGACCAATTCCAGGGATGTCAAGGTAGGTAGGTGGCGCTGGTGGCGGGAGACAAGCGACCAATCCTGTGCCGGCAGGTCATCCTGATGTCCGCCACCATCAACTCTGACCTGTTCAGCAACTACTTCTCCTACAACATGTCCAGCCTGCACGAGCCTGCGCGTATCCTGGAGATTGGCAAGAATTCCCTGGCCGTTGTACCAGTACTACCTGAATGACCTGCACGCCCTGGGAACTGTGAGTGGAGGTTGTCACTCAGCCGGACAACTCTGCCAACCTCGGTGTGTGTGTCCCCAGCTGCCCGAACTCCAGGTGGAGGAAGCCCTCATCGCACCGCAGACCTTCCAGCTGGCATTCCAGCTCATCAAGGCCTTCGACAACATTGAGAAGGTTGAGTGAGTGTTGTGCTGATATCTCGCAACAACCTGCTCTTTTTTTTTTGCTTATCCCTAGTACATGTGGTACAGGCCATGATAATCATGGTCGGTAGAAGTAGGCGACTGCTTTTATTGTAAGTGCCCCACATGTCTACACATGTGAAAAGCAGTTCGACTTTGCACTTAAAAATGTGCCAGAGCCCTGTTTGGTTACTTGCACTCGCTGGTGGGGTTGGACTTTTGTAAGAATCAGGGGCCATTGTAGCATTTTTTTTTTTAAGTGAAAAGAAAAAGTGCCCAATGCGGGAATAGAACCCGGGTCGTAGTGGTAGAAAGCCAACGGTTTAGATCATCCTTCCATCGACCCACCTGCTGTTTAATTACACAAGGGCATCTGATGGCTTCATTGAGGCAAGGACCTCTCAGATAAAAAAACCTTCTTCTATGGGTCTTTATATAAAAGTAAACCTAGAGTGAACACATGGGTAGATAAAACTATTGTTACAATAGAACATACTCCATGAGGACACCTCTCGACAAAAGACAGCTTTCATTGCTAAAATGACCCATTTTCACCAACTAACAGCTCTCCAGTAAGAGGACACCTCCCTCTCTCACATTGGCTCTGCCACTAGGTGTTGGTCTTTACAGAGTGTGTTGGCTACTGTAGTAGGGAATATATGTGTTGTTTTATACACATGGTACAGCCCATGATAATCATGGTGGGTAGTTAGCAACACATGCTTTTACTGTAAGTGCACCACATGTCTACACAGGTAGGAGGCAAGTTTGACTTTTGAACTTACAAATGTGTCAGAGCCTTGTTTGGTTACTTCCACTCACGGATGGGAATTCTGCCAAAATCTGAGGCCATTGAAGCTACTTTTCTTCAGAAATCTCTCAAACCGCTCTAATATTGTATTGGGCTGTTATGCTTATATCATTGCAGTAGTGGCTTTTGATGATGGTTTTATCAGAAACATACTTGGAATAGATATTTCCATCAATAACACTGATTGATCATTTCTAAATTACACCACTTGCCTTTGTTATATAATTTGCAGTCGAACTGCTTCTCACATATGTAGACATGTGGTGCACTTACAGTAAAAGCAGTCGCCTTATTCTACCCACCATGATTATCATGGCCTGTACCACATGTACTAGGGATAAGCAAAAAAATATATACAGTTAAACCTTTTTATAGCATCCCCTCTAAATAGCCCCTTCCTCTCTATAGCTCCCGATTGTAAACATTTTACATTAAAAGTGACCTGTCTATTGCACTCTATTTTGGTGAGTCCCAAGAGGAGGGGACTATAGACAGGTTCAACTATATATATAATTTGCATATAACTTGCAATCCTAGTTGTATATTAACATGTGTGTGTGTGTGGAGGAATTCAATGAGAGGATCCGTGCTGGTCTTCCTGCCAGGTGGGTGTTCTGTACTCCAATGTTGGGTGACTACTGTCAGAGCCACATGGGGACTTTCATGTTCTTGTTCTTCTTCAATTTCTTAAAAAAAAAAACTTCAATTATTCCCAACATCATCTTTTCTAAACTATTTTCTCTCATCATGTTTCCAAAGTAGGTCAGTCTTTGATAAAGCACAATTTGGATTAAAGATTTTAAACACAAGGTAATAAGACCTAATCCTAATAAATAAATAGTGTGTGATGTTTCGGTACTTTTGTCTGAAGATGGTAACAACGCTGTTACAGAAACGTCACACACTGTGATTATTTACCTTGTGTTCAGGTCAGTCTTTGTTTACATATTTGGGATTCTAGGGATCTACCAGGATTAATTTCATTTAAGATTTAAATTTTGTCCTTTTTATCTGTCCATGGCACTTGAGTAGCTTCCTCCAATAATTTCTAAAGCTTTAATTCTTCTTTTCTGAGAGGAGTCCAGTTCTCACCATTGTAAGAAACCACAGCAAAGAGCCCAAGTATTTATATATATTTTTTTAAAATAGATACTTCTGCCTATTTTTAAAAAAGAAATATGAATGCTGGCCAGACAACCTCTATCTTTAGGAAAAACTTTAATTGCCCAAAGTGTCTCTTGCAGTACATTTGTCTAAAGATAAGGCTGTTACATATGTAATTTACATATCTGTACACACTGGGATCCAAGCTGTACCTCCTCACTCAGCAGAAAGTTTGTCCTGTGCAGGTTACTATGAAATTGTGGAGATGAATTCCCTTCTACACCCGGAGATCACACAGAACAAGTAAGTTCAGGGTCCGCTGACACATGACTTGTGACCATTTTTTTTTTTTCATGGGTTTAAATATTGGGCAACTTCATGGTGGGTATATTAGCCATTGATTCCAAGTATCTGCAGCAGTTACTGTGTCAGTCCATCTTGTGTTCAGTTGAGGTTGTTCTTAACATGGAGAATTGGCTGCAGAATCTGACATGGATTCACTTCAATTAAATCAACAAGCAATCCATAGCCATGTTTTTTTACTACAGTAGAACCTCCCTGTAAAGGACTCCTAGTTGCTGAGCCAAAGTGTCCTTTAGGGAGAGCTATCCTCTTACTGGAGAGTTGCTAAATAGTTAAAATGGCAATTGTGACAATGCAAACTGTCCTTTGTAGAGAGGTGTCCTCTAGTGGGGGTGTCCTCTCATGGAGGTTATTTTACTGTATTTTTATTTCTCTATCTTCCAGGCCAACATGCCCTTCAAGAGGAGAACTAGAAGTATGACTTTCAGATAACTATACACACCATCGTATATAGTTATCTTGTTGAAGGCATGATGACCCGAGAGGTAGAGAAATAAAAATACAGTAAAGAAACTTGGCCCTGGATTACTTGTTGATAACATGTATGGATTCAGTTGTTGGTTGGTAGTGGTTACTCTTAAACACCATTCATCCAGTATCTTCAGTGAGTTTTGTGGCTTGTATAGCCCCACCACAGGCTATAGCTCACCACAGTCTGGTGATGGCTGTTTTCCAGTTTGGCAACTTGACTCAATGTTACTGTATTAAAATGCATTTATTTGAGGTGATGGTCAAAGAGTTTCACTCCTCGACCAAAGAAGGAGAGAATCATTGAGCCGTATCAAATAAGTAGGTCCAGCACTGCTGAGCAACTTGCACTGATGTGCTCTGCCTGTTGCACCAGTGGTGGATCCTATACATAGCCGTTGCTAACATTGTTGCTCAGGTGGTGACTCCTGCGCATAAGCCGCTGCTATCACTGTCTGTTGCACAGGTGATGGATCCTGCACATAAGCTGTTGCAAACACTTGTCTGTTACACAGGTGGTGGATCCTACACATGAGCCATTGTTAACATTGTTGCTCAGGTGGTGGATCCTGCACATGAGCCGTTGCTAACACTGTCTGTTGCACAGATGGTGGATCCTACAGATGCACTCCTCCATCACCATGGATGAGCAGAGCCGGGTGTTTGAGCGAGCCCCAGCTGGCTACAGGAAGGTAAGCCTCCCGCTGTGGTCGCTGCAAGACATTGACACTGGTGTTGCCAGATTATTCTCTCCACCAACATCTGCGAGAGCTCCATCACTGTCCCCGACATCAAGTTTGGTAAGTTTCTCCAGTACACTCCTGGTTACCTCAAGAGAGGATCTCACCACACACATTCCACGGAGAAACCTTCACAGATTGTTGAAAGAGGCCACTGCTTATCATCAAACAGATCGAGGAGCATGAACTCATGGAATTTGTGTAATCTTTACATAAGAAACAACAACACCAATCACAGATCAGAAGACCAGTGCCGTTCATCTCAGTATCACCCAATACCACCGTTGCCTGACAAACTGGTGATATTTGGAATTCAAATATTTTCCAAAGCTGGCCATCACTTGCAGGGTTTCCACTATACACTCAGAGTGGTTCTAGTACCATGAAACTTGCCCAGAATAATGGCATTGTCATAGTGAGCATTGAGGCAAGATTGTTCAATAAATAATATAAAGATGTAATTGGCCACTTGAATTGATTTGGATTTAAGAGTTTTATTTTTGATACCTCAAAAGTTCTTGATTTAAAAGCTATTAACAAAGAGTTATTATACATTGAAGGAAATAAAATTAATGTCATATAAACATATAATTATTTCACAGATAAATTTAATTTAGGTATTGAAATATTTTATATAATGTATATAAAGATTCAACCCCCATTACCAAGATGAAGACCAAACCATGGACGACCTCCTCTGCCCAACCTTCCAATACCAAAGATTCCTCCCTCCTAGGGATCACCAACCTTAGTCCAGCATCCCTAGAAAATCTCCCAAAAAATAAATCCTCTTTGGCATCACCTAATGAATTGGACTTCCACTGCTATTGTAAATTGTGATGACATTGTGATGTGGAGGTGATTGTTGTTTCTTATCCCCTTGTGTAAAGATTACACGAATTCCATGAGTTCATGCTCCTCGAGCTGTAATAATAAAAATTGTTAATTGGAGGTTTTGTTATTCACCTAAGGTTGTATTATGTTGTTCACTGGAGATTTTGTTATTCACCTAAGGTTGTATTGTGTTGTTCACTGGAGATTTTGTTATTCACCTAAGGTTGTATTGTGTTGTTCACTGGAGATTTTGTTATTCACCTAAGGTTGTATTGTGTTGTTCACTGGAGATTTTGTTATTCACCTAAGGTTGTATTGTGTTGTTCACTGGAGATTTTGTTATTCACCTAAGGTTGTATTGTGTTGCTCACTTGAGGTTGTGTTGCTCACTGGAGGTTGTGTTGCTCACTGGAGGTTGTGTTGCTCACTGGAGGTTGTGTTGCTCACTGGAGGTTGTGTTGCTCACTGGAGGTTGTGTTGTTCACTGGAGGTTGTGGTGTTCACTGGAGGTTGTGTTGCTCACTGGAGGTTGTGTTGCTCACTGGAGGTTGTGGTGTTCACTGGAGGTTGTGTTGTTCACTGGAGGTTGTGTTGCTCACTGGAGGTTGTGTTGCTCACTGGAGGTTGTGTTGTTCACTGGAGGTTGTGGTGTTCACTGGAGGTTGTGTTGCTCACTGGAGGTTGTGGTGTTCACTGGAGGTTGTGTTGCTCACTGGAGGTTGTGTTGCTCACTGGAGGTTGTGGTGTTCACTGGAGGTTGTGGTGTTCACTGGAGGTTGTGGTGTTCACTGGAGGTTGTGTTGCTCACTGGAGGTTGTGTTGCTCACTGGAGGTTGTGTTGTTCACTGGAGGTTGTGGTGTTCACTGGAGGTTGTGTTGCTCACTGGAGGTTGTGTTGTTCACTGGAGGTTGTGGTGTTCACTGGAGGTTGTGTTGCTCACTGGAGGTTGTGTTGCTCACTGGAGGTTGTGTTGCTCACTGGAGGTTGTGTTGTTCACTGGAGGTTGTGTTGTTCGTTGTGTTGCTCACTGGAGGTTGTGTTGCTCACTGGAGGTTGTGTTGTTCACTGGAGGTTGTGTTGTTCACTGGAGGTTGTGGTGTTCACTGGAGGTTGTGTTGCTCACTGGAGGTTGTGTTGTTCACTGGAGGTTGTGGTGTTCACTGGAGGTTGTGTTGCTCACTGGAGGTTGTGTTGTTCACTGGAGGTTGTGTTGCTCACTGGAGGTTGTGGTGTTCACTGGAGGTTGTGGTGTTCACTGGAGGTTGTGGTGCTCACTGGAGGTTGTGTTGCTCACTGGAGGTTGTGTTGTTCACTGGAGGTTGTGGTGTTCACTGGAGGTTGTGGTGTTCACTGGAGGTTGTGTTGCTCACTGGAGGTTGTGGTGTTCACTGGAGGTTGTGGTGTTCACTGGAGGTTGTGTTGTTCACTGGAGGTTGTGGTGTTCACTGGAGGTTGTGTTGTTCACTGGAGGTTGTGGTGTTCACTGGAGGTTGTGGTGTTCACTGGAGGTTGTGTTGCTCACTGGAGGTTGTGTTGCTCACTGGAGGTTGTGTTGTGGTGTTCACTGGAGGTTGTGGTGTTCACTGGAGGTTGTGTTGTTCACTGGAGGTTGTGTTGTGGTGTTCACTGGAGGTTGTGGTGTTCACTGGAGGTTGTGTTGCTCACTGGAGGTTGTGTTGCTCACTGGAGGTTGTGTTGTGGTGTTCACTGGAGGTTGTGGTGTTCACTGGAGGTTGTGTTGCTCACTGGAGGTTGTGTTGCTCACTGGAGGTTGTGTTGTGGTGTTCACTGGAGGTTGTGGTGTTCACTGGAGGTTGTGTTGCTCACTGGAGGTTGTGTTGCTCACTGGAGGTTGTGTTGTTCACTGGAGGTTGTGGTGTTCACTGGAGGTTGTGGTGTTCACTGGAGGTTGTGGTGTTCACTGGAGGTTGTGGTGTTCACTGGAGGTTGTGGTGTTCACTGGAGGTTGTGGTGCTCACTGGAGGTTGTGGTGTTCACTGGAGGTTGTGGTGCTCACTGGAGGTTGTGTTGTGGTGTTCACTGGAGGTTGTGGTGCTCACTGGAGGTTGTGTTGTGGTGTTCACTGGAGGTTGTGGTGTTCACTGGAGGTTGTGGTGTTCACTGGAGGTTGTGGTGTTCACTGGAGGTTGTGTTGCTCACTGGAGGTTGTGTTGTGGTGTTCACTGGAGGTTGTGGTGTTCACTGGAGGTTGTGTTGCTCACTGGAGGTTGTGTTGTTCACTGGAGGTTGTGTTGTGGTGTTCACTGGAGGTTGTGTTGTTCACTGGAGGTTGTGTTGTTCACTGGAGGTTGTGGTGTTCACTGGAGGTTGTGTTGTTCACTGGAGGTTGTGGTGTTCACTGGAGGTTGTGTTGTTCACTGGAGGTTGTGGTGTTCACTGGAGGTTGTGTTGCTCACTGGAGGTTGTGTTGTTCACTGGAGGTTGTGGTGTTCACTGGAGGTTGTGGTGTTCACTGGAGGTTGTGTTGTTCACTGGAGGTTGTGTTGTTCACTGGAGGTTGTGGTGTTCACTGGAGGTTGTGTTGTTCACTGGAGGTTGTGTTGTTCACTGGAGGTTGTGGTGTTCACTGGAGGTTGTGTTGCTCACTGGAGGTTGTGTTGCTCACTGGAGGTTGTGGTGTTCACTGGAGGTTGTGTTGCTCACTGGAGGTTGTGGTGTTCACTGGAGGTTGTGTTGCTCACTGGAGGTTGTGTTGTTCACTGGAGGTTGTGTTGCTCACTGGAGGTTGTGGTGTTCACTGGAGGTTGTGGTGTTCACTGGAGGTTGTGGTGTTCACTGGAGGTTGTGTTGCTCACTGGAGGTTGTGTTGTTCACTGGAGGTTGTGTTGTTCACTGGAGGTTGTGTTGTTCACTGGAGGTTGTGTTGCTCACTGGAGGTTGTGTTGTTCACTGGAGGTTGTGGTGCTCACTGGAGGTTGTGTTGCTCACTGGAGGTTGTGTTGTTCACTGGAGGTTGTGTTGTTCACTGGAGGTTGTGGTGTTCACTGGAGGTTGTGTTGCTCACTGGAGGTTGTGTTGTTCACTGGAGGTTGTGTTGTTCACTGGAGGTTGTGGTGTTCACTGGAGGTTGTGTTGCTCACTGGAGGTTGTGTTGTTCACTGGAGGTTGTGTTGTTCACTGGAGGTTGTGTTGCTCACTGGAGGTTGTGGTGTTCACTGGAGGTTGTGGTGTTCACTGGAGGTTGTGTTGTTCACTGGAGGTTGTGGTGTTCACTGGAGGTTGTGGTGTTCACTGGAGGTTGTGTTGTTCACTGGAGGTTGTGTTGCTCACTGGAGGTTGTGGTGTTCACTGGAGGTTGTGGTGTTCACTGGAGGTTGTGTTGTTCACTGGAGGTTGTGGTGTTCACTGGAGGTTGTGTTGTTCACTGGAGGTTGTGTTGCTCACTGGAGGTTGTGTTGCTCACTGGAGGTTGTGGTGTTCACTGGAGGTTGTGTTGCTCACTGGAGGTTGTGTTGCTCACTGGAGGTTGTGTTGCTCACTGGAGGTTGTGTTGCTCACTGGAGGTTGTGGTGTTGACTGGAGGTTGTGGTGTCCAGTGATAGACTTCTGCCTCACCAAGATGCTGGTCCGGGACTCCTCCACCAACTACCCCACCCTCACCACCTGCTGGGCCCCCAGAGCCAACCTCATCCAGAGGGCAGGGAGAGCTGGTCGAGTGTCCGCGGGCCGGTGTTACCGCATGGTGACCAGGCAGTTCTACGACACCTTTCCTCACTTCGGCATCCCAGAGATCCAGCTGGCTCCGCTGGAGAAGACAGTCCTAATGGCCAAGGAGCTCAATATTGGGGAGCCCAAGGCCGTGCTGGCTCTGGCCATTGAACCCCCGGCCCTGGACGGCATTGAGCGGGCCGTGCTCCTCCTCAAGGAGGTCCGTGTTCCCCCTGGACTTGTGTTTTACTGACCTCACTGATATCCCTTAGTATTGGACACACACTCATGGACTAACTTGAGGAAGTGGAAACTCATTGATTTTACTGGCTGTCTTTTTTTTTTGAAGGAGATAGAGGCAATTTTGTTCACACTTGTTTATCTCGTGTGTCTTCAATAAAGGTCACTGTAATATCTTTCAGAGTTATTGTCTCAATCCAGATATACATGGTAAAAGGTACAGCTTCCTTAAGTTTTGTTCATGAATGTAAACTGCCTAGAAATATGATATGGTACAATTTGTAGTATAGACTAGAAACACAAGGTGAAAAGACCACATCCAAATTAATAAAATAGCGTTTGATGTTTTGGTAGCAGGAAACATCATGCATAATTTAATGATTTGGTCTTGTGACCTTATGTTTCAACATCTACAGAATTGAGGACATAACAAAATAATGGGGGAAATAATTGTTTCCACTTTCTTCTCCCACATTTGTTAATTCTGCTTACTTTCCTATCTTTGGAGGAGCAGTGAGCGAGGCCAATGTTTGCAAAATTTGAACTGATCATGGAATTGCTCAATGTCAATCCTAGGTTTTTGTTGGGTTCAATGAAGAGATGTCTTCTCTGTCACAACAGTTGCAATGTTCTTGGGTGTGTAAAGCTGTATAGACATGGTGTATAAGTCTGTTAGTTACATTATTGGATTAGGTGATAAAGTACAATTTGGATAATAGATTAGAAACACAAGGTAATAAGTCCAAATTCAAACAAATAGTGTGATGTCATGGTAAGTGTTGTTTAGACAAAAGTACTGAATGGTTGTTACCAAAACATCACACACTATTTGTTTATTTTGTCTCTTGTGGTTCTCAATGCTGGCCTAGGGGTGAATTCAAGCAAGATGAGCAGTGATACCAAACATTTATTACCAAAGATATCTACAGCATGTGTTGGTGTGTGAAGGTGGGAGCCTTGAAGCTGACCAGGAACGGATCCATGTGCTACTATGACGGGGACTTGACCTTTGTGGGGCGGGTGATGTGCTCATTGCCGTTGGACGTCCACTTCAGCAAGCTCATCCTCTATGGCTACATCTTTGGCTGTCTGGAGGATTGTGTCATCATTGGTGAGCTGCTGTCTGTTCCTGTCTGTCCTCTTTCTAGTCTATCCTTTGTCTGTCCCTTCCACTGTCTGTCCCCTCCATTGTCTGTCTCCTCTCCTGTCTATCCTTTATCTGTCCCTTCCACTGTCTGTCCCCTCCATTGTCTGTCTCCTCTCCTGTCTATCCTTTGTCTGTCCCCTCCATTGTCTGTCTCCTCTCTTGTCTATCCTTTGTCTGTCCCTTCCACTGTCTGTCCCCTCCATTGTCTGTCTTCTCTCCTGTCTATCCTTTGTCTGTCCCTTCCACTGTCTGTCTCCTCTTCTGTCTATCCTTTGTCTGTCCCTTCCACTGTCTGTCCCCTCCATTGTCTGTCTCCTCTCCTGTCTATCCTTTGTCTGTCCCTTCCACTGTCTGTCCCCTCCATTGTCTGTCTCCTCTCCTGTCTATCCTTTGTCTGTCCCTTCCACTGTCTGTCTCCTCTTCTGTCTATCCTTTGTCTGTCCCTTCCACTGTCTGTCCCCTCCATTGTCTGTCTCCTCTCCTGTCTATCCTTTGTCTGTCCCTTCCACTGTCTGTCCCCTCCATTGTCTGTCTCCTCTCCTGTCTATCCTTTGTCTGTCCCTTCCACTGTCTGTCCCCTCCATTGTCTGTCTCCTCTCCAGCCTATCCTTTGTCTGTCCCTTCCACTGTCTATCCCCTCCATTGTCTGTCTCCTCTCCTGTCTAGCCTTTGTCTGTCCCATCCACTGTCTATCCACCTCACTGACAGCCTGTGACAGCGGCCCTCCCTCAGCTTCAAGAGTTTCTTCTCCAAGCCCTTCCAGAAATATCTCGAGGCCTACAAGTGAGTCTCTCTCTGGGAAATATTATTTACAAAATTTGAGAAGTATGGGCACTGTTTGGCTTGATTGTTCAGTAAATAATATAAAGAAGCCACTTGCTTCTGACTGGAATTTGATATTTTACTAAGTGACTTGATTCAGATTTAAAAGTTTTTATTGAGACCAAAAGGGTTCTTGATTAAGATTTGTGTAATGTTATTTACAAAGAATTTTATCCAATGAACTGACTTGAATTAAAACTATGTAATAAAATAATAGATTCTGGTTATTATGAATAGCATTATTTCCACATCATGGTGTACATGGGATAAGTACCACAGCACTGTGTCCAGATCACGGCTGGCGTGGGCGGACGGCTCTTTCAGTGACTGCATGTCCTTCCTCAATGCCTACAAGGTGGGTTGTTGTGTCCACTGGAGGCAGCCCGGCCTCACGCTGTGTGGCAGACATGGCAGGAGTGTCGGAGGAGCCGGCTGTTCACTCGCCCGGGCGGCATGTCGGAGATGTCCTGGGGCCACAGCAACTTCGTGGAGATCAAGAGAATCCAGGAGGTAGGTGCCGGATGTTGGTCACTCCCCGGATGTCTCATGTGTGGGGGCAGGTGGAGAAACTGGTGCGCGAGCTAATGGAGAGACTGCGCGACCACAACATCGTTGCACTCCACAACGAGGAGCTGGACCAGAAGACAAATCACCAGATTCTACAGGTGGGTTCCCTCTGGTGGTCACACTTGGAAGCCTGTGTCAGTCTTTGATTTTCTTTAATAGCAAGAGACCCGTTTGTTGGCTGGGAGGTAGAGCTAATATCTAAGCAGAGGCTTCAGCACCTTGTTTTATTACTTATTCCAAGTACACATGGCCATGATAATCATGGTGGGTAGTTAGTGACTGCTTTTAACATAGGTTGACACCACATGTCTACACATATAGAACAGCACGAGGAGCATGAACTCATGGAATTCGTGTAATCTTTACACAAGGGGATAAGAAACAACAACACATATAGAAAGTATTCAATCTTTTGCATTTGTAAGTGTGCCAGAGCCCTATTTGATTACTTGCACTCACTGGGGTGGTGGACTTTTCCAAGAATAGAGGGGGGCTGCTGTTAGAGCAATTTTTTCTTTTTGTCAATGGTCTGCAAGTGAGTGTTGTGTCTACAAGTAAGTGTTGTCAGTGGTCTACAAGTGAGTGTTGTCAGTGGTCTACAAGTAAGTGTTGTCAGTGGTCTACAAGTGAGTGTTGTCAGTGGTCTACAAGTGAGTGTTGTGTCTACAAGTGAGTGTTGTCAGTGTCTACAAGTGAGTGTTGTCAGTGGTCTACAAGTGAGTGTTGTCAGTGGTCTACAAGTGAGTGTTGTGTCTACAAGTGAGTGTTGTGTCTACAAGTGAGTGTTGTGTCTACAAGTGAGTGTTGTGTCTACAAGTGAGTGTTGTGTCTACAAGTGAGTGTTGTGTCTACAAGTGAGTGTTGTCAGTGGTCTACAAGTGAGTGTTGTCAGTGGTCTACAAGTGAGTGTTGTCAGTGGTCTACAAGTGAGTGTTGTCAGTGGTCTACAAGTGAGTGTTGTCAGTGGTCTACAAGTGAGTGTTGTCAGTGGTCTACAAGTGAGTGTTGTCAGTGGTCTACAAGTGAGTGTTGTCAGTGGTCTACAAGTTAGTGTTGTCAGTGGTCTACAAGTGAGTGTTGTCAGTGGTCTACAAGTAAGTGTTGTCAGTGGTCTACAAGTGAGTGTTGTCAGTGGTCTACAAGTGAGTGTTGTCAGTGGTCTACAAGTAAGTGTTGTCAGTGGTCTACAAGTGAGTGTTGTCAGTGGTCTACAAGTGAGTGTTGTCAGTGGTCTACAAGTGAGTGTTGTCAGTGTCTACAAGTGAGTGTTGTCAGTGTCTACAAGTAAGTGTTGTCAGTGTCTACAAGTAAGTGTTGTCAGTGGTCTACAAGTGAGTGTTGTCAGTGGTCTACAAGTGAGTGTTGTGTCTACAAGTGAGTGTTGTGTCTACAAGTGAGTGTTGTGTCTACAAGTGAGTGTTGTGTCTACAAGTGAGTGTTGTGTCTACAAGTGAGTGTTGTCAGTGGTCTACAAGTGAGTGTTGTCAGTGGTCTACAAGTGAGTGTTGTCAGTGGTCTACAAGTGAGTGTTGTCAGTGGTCTACAAGTGAGTGTTGTCAGTGGTCTACAAGTGAGTGTTGTCAGTGGTCTACAAGTGAGTGTTGTCAGTGGTCTACAAGTGAGTGTTGTCAGTGGTCTACAAGTTAGTGTTGTCAGTGGTCTACAAGTGAGTGTTGTCAGTGGTCTACAAGTAAGTGTTGTCAGTGGTCTACAAGTGAGTGTTGTCAGTGGTCTACAAGTGAGTGTTGTCAGTGGTCTACAAGTAAGTGTTGTCAGTGGTCTACAAGTGAGTGTTGTCAGTGGTCTACAAGTGAGTGTTGTCAGTGGTCTACAAGTGAGTGTTGTCAGTGTCTACAAGTGAGTGTTGTCAGTGTCTACAAGTAAGTGTTGTCAGTGTCTACAAGTAAGTGTTGTCAGTGGTCTACAAGTGAGTGTTGTCAGTGGTCTACAAGTGAGTGTTGTCAGTGGTCTACAAGTGAGTGTTGTCAGTGGTCTACAAGTAAGTGTTGTCAGTGGTCTACAAGTGAGTGTTGTCAGTGGTCTACAAGTAAGTGTTGTCAGTGGTCTACAAGTGAGTGTTGTCAGTGGTCTACAAGTAAGTGTTGTCAGTGGTCTACAAGTGAGTGTTGTCAGTGGTCTACAAGTGAGTGTTGTCAGTGGTCTACAAGTAAGTGTTGTCAGTGGTCTACAAGTGAGTGTTGTCAGTGGTCTACAAGTGAGTGTTGTCAGTGGTCTACAAGTGAGTGTTGTCAGTGTCTACAAGTAAGTGTTGTCAGTGTCTACAAGTAAGTGTTGTCAGTGGTCTACAAGTGAGTGTTGTCAGTGGTCTACAAGTAAGTGTTGTCAGTGGTCTACAAGTGAGTGTTGTCAGTGGTCTACAAGTGAGTGTTGTCAGTGGTCTACAAGTGAGTGTTGTCAGTGGTCTACAAGTAAGTGTTGTCAGTGGTCTACAAGTGAGTGTTGTCAGTGGTCTACAAGTAAGTGTTGTCAGTGGTCTACAAGTGAGTGTTGTCAGTGGTCTACAAGTGAGTGTTGTCAGTGTCTACAAGTGAGTGTGTTGTGTTGTTTCTTATCCCCTTGTGTAAAGATTACACGAATTCCATGAGTTCATGCTCCTCGAGCTGTTTTATGATGAGCAGCGGCCTCTCCCAAAGGTCCTGTTTAGTGCATCTAATGCAAGCCAAAATGTGTTCTGGAGCTGCAGGTACCAAACTACATTTTGGGCAAGTGGGATAAATTTTGTTATTATTTTCTATCTTCAATGGCTTGAGATGGCCCGTTCTAAATCTTGTTAGTGTTGTTTGATGCTGTCTATTTCTGATGTTCAGAGCTCCTCCTGGGTTCACTCCACTGTACCAACTGTGCTTAGGTGGGATCCTCCAGTTCTTATTTATTTTTGTTTTGGCTATTGTTTCTATTTCTTTAAAAGTAAGTTTATTTTTCTGTGGCAAGGGTTCTTTTGTGCCTTTTTTTGCTAGCACATCAGCAGCTTCATTGCCTTCAATGCCAATGTGTGAGGGTATCCATTGAAGGTGAATTTTTGAGGTTTTTGAGAGTTTTTGGAGATAACCAATTATGTTCCTGCTTACTTTGTCTCTGAGTTCCCCTGTGTGACTCAAGTGTTGTATGGCACTTCTACTATCAGTAAGAATCCAGATATCGTGATGTTTAGTGTTTCTGATGGATTTTAAGGCTTCATAGATGGCTATAAGTTCTGATTTGAAGACTGAGCAAAAATCTGGGTTTCTTCTGTTCATTTTCTCAATGCCATTTGTGGTTTTGATGAGACAGCCACTGCCAGTGTGTCCTAGCTCGTCTCTGCTACCATCGGTATAGATAGTTATTGCATTTTTAGGAATGTTATTAATTATTTCTAATGATAATTGTTTTAAGTATTCTGGATTTTGGTATTGTTTGTTGGTGGGTTCATTTAAAGTGGCATTAAAAATAACATTTTGTAGTGGTTTGCATGGAGAAATTTTTTCTGCTAAATAATTTTTTTCCACTTTATATTTTAAAAATTCATTTCTTTTGGCCAGGTGTAGAGGGCCTTCTTTTTTGAGTCTTAAATTGGATTCCCAATTAAGTATGTACTTGGAAGTTCTGTGTTTGTTTCCATAACTCTTGATTTTGTTTATATATTTTGGCAGATTGTAGCTTCTTCTATCCTTTAAGGGCATAATGTCTGCCTCGTAAAGTACAATATCATTAGGGCAGGTATTTCGAAGACCTGTAATAATTCTAGCTGCACTTAGTTGTATCCTTTCCAGTGATTTTAGATTTGTTTCAGATGCTGTACCATAGATTTGATATCCATATTCCAGGATAGGTCTAATTAGAGATGTGTAAGTTAATTTTAGTGTGGTTGCATCGGCTCCCCACTCTCTTCCTGAAATATATTTCAGGATTTTTAGTCGGTCTCTTCCTTTTCTAATAACTTCTTCAATGTGTTTACTGGAGTTAATTTCTGGATCCAGGGTGTAGCCAAGATATTTAGGATGTTTATTATATTGCAATTGTTGTTCTTTCAGAATAATTTTTGGTCTTATTTTGTATAGTTTCTTATCGGTAGTAAAAAGACAGGTTTCAGATTTTTGGAGGTTAAATTCTAATTTATGTTTATTAGCAAATTTTTCTAGGTGGAAAAGAGTCTTGTTCAAATCTCTTTCAGCTTTTTTCCAGTTATTATTGCTGCTCCATAGAATAATGTCATCAGCGAAAAGTCCAATATTGGTTTTATGAGAAATTTTTTCTTCTATGCCTGCAATAAATAGGGTGAAGAGAGTTGGGCTAAGGACTGATCCTTGTGGTAATCCTTGGTACAATTTGAAGGTTTTAGATAGAGTGCCATTATATTTGACCCTGATGTATCTATTTTTAAGGAAATCATTTATCCAAGTGATAGCTTTTCCATCAATTTTGAAATGTTTGTATAATTTTGTAATTAACTTGTTTTTCCATACCTTATCGAAAGCTTGTGTAAGGTCTAAAAAAGCAGCTATTGTGTGGTTAGTTGGTTTTCTGTTTTGTGCATCTTTTACCTTTTGTGTGAAAAATAAGAGTTGGTCTATTGTCCCATGTCCTTTCCTATATCCATATTGTTCTTTTGGTAAGAGATTTCTTGTGTCAAGGTGGTAGGTAAGTCGTCTGAGTATAATTTTTTCCATTAATTTGCAGCAAATACTTGTGAGGGAGATAGGTCGGTAGTTTTTTGGGTCATCAGCAGATTTGTCAAGTTTTTTAATAGGAATTATTGTTGCAGTTTTCCAGTCTTGAGGCAATTTTCCAGTTTTCCAGGAGTTATTGAAAATATCAAGAAGCTTTTCTTTGCCATTTTTGCCCAAGTTTGATATCATTTGGCCATGGATTCCATCTGGCCGAGGAGTCTTGTTTAGGTCAGTGTTTTCTAATGCATAATCTAGCTCTTTCATATTGATTTTTTCATGGAAAATATTATGAGTGCTAGTGACGTTTTTACAGTCATGGATAATCTTTCGGGCCTTTTTTTCAACTTTCTTATCTTTTATTTCAAATTTGATTTTACTACTTATTTGATATGAATTACCTAAAAGATTAGCAGCATTTTTGTCATTAGTTGCTGGGGTACCATCTGTATTCTTAATCATATTTGTGTTTTCAGTTTGTGGCTGGGCTCTGTCAATTTGTTTTGCCAAATGCCAAAGTTTTGTATTTGGGTTTCTTGGGTTCAGGTTTTCACAAGTTTGTTTCCATTTTTCCCTTTTCATATTTACGTATAATCTTTTTATTTTTGCATTCACAATGTTCAGTTCAGTTCTACAATTTGTTTGGTTTTGGGTGCACTTTTTTTGTAGTTCATTTCTTTTAGTTATAAGTGTTTGAATATCTTTTGCCTGGTGTGTATAATTTGGAATCCATTTCTTAATATTACCTCTTGGTATTGAAACTTTGGCTGCTTTAATAATGGTGTTTTTGAAAGATATCCAATTTTGTTCCAGATCTTTCATTCTAGTGGGTGCTTTTCTAAAGTCTTCATTGGTGTTTTGCTGGTAAAGATTCCAATTAGCCTTTTTGAAGTTCCAGAATTTTTCTTTAATTGAGCTGGTTTTGGTCTTGGTGCTAATTTCTATCAAAATAGGCAAATGATCACTTCCAATACTTTTTAATATTTGCCATTTGCATTTGTGGAAAATGTCAGGACTGGAGAAACTTATATCAAGGGCTTGTGCGGTATTATAACTGTAGGAATGGTGGGTAGGATTCCCATCATTTAAGCACATGAAGGCATTGTCGTCAAATAAGTTTGAAAGTATTTTGCCTCTTGGGTTTGGCGTGGAACATCCCCATAGTTGATGTTTGGCATTAAGGTCACCTACAATAATAGTGTTGTCTGTAAGAAATTGAGCCATTGTTCCATCGTCAATAAGTTTATTGTTTGGTGGGTGATACATATTGAATATGTTGATGGTTTTGTTTTGATTGAGGTAGACTTTGATACCTTGGGCTTCGAGGTCTGATGTGTTTGGAATATTAATGGCTATGTCTTCATAGTACAAATTATTGATTAAAAATGCAAGGCCACCCCCTTCTTTATTTCTGTCTTTTCTGAGGATATTGTAGTTTTTATATTTGAGATTGTACTTTTCATTTAATTTGGTTTCCTGTAGGGCTATAATTTGTATCTTTTGTTTTTCAGCTATTTCCATTATTTCTTCTAATTTTATTTTTGTTGCTGTTGAGCACAATCCATTGATGTTGCACTGCAGAATGCTCAATTGCTTGGAAGCTGCAAAGTTAGAAGTTTGTGGAGACTGTATTATACTTATCGGACAGAACCCTCTACCTAAGTCCTGAACGCACCCCTGTTTATTCTGCGCGACGGGCGATGCAGCATGCAAATCAACATCTGATCTCATGGAATGGGGTATAGGGGTGCAGCTTTCGTTGATCATGGCACCATGATCCAGGCACACTTTGGTGAAAGTCTGACTTTGCCTGTAGTTTGAGGCCGTTCCTAACATGGAAGCAGACGCCTTTGCTGCCGACTCTAACATGAGTACAGACACAGCTCCTCCGTATCCCTGGAGTGGGACCCTTGCTGAGGTCCATCAACCCGGGTCAGTTGAAGTCAGGATTTTTAAAGAGGTCTACTCCTCTTCTAACAATGCTGCTGTTGGTCCACGACTGCTTATTTGTCAGAGTTATTCTGCTTGTTTCGCAGCTGGCCTTCATATCTGAAGGTCGTTCCCCTATCCGCCACCTGGGGACGCGCCCTATAGCAGTCAGCTATTGGCTCTTCTTGTTAATTCAAGAATCGGACTAATTTCTAGATAAACCAACATTCAGTTTTTTTCAGTCAAAAACCAATCCATTGAGAATATATTTAAAACTAGATGATAGACCACATTGGAGGTGAGGCCGTAAAGTTAAAAAATCCCCCCTTGCCGACCACAGTAGAAATTAGAAAAAGCTACATTGACGTAAACATAGACCTACCAAGTCCTCATGAAGAAGATATCTCAACTGAAAGAAGACATCCACCGCAGTCACCTGAAAATATCCCTGGCCATAGTACTAGTTCTTAAGACTGACGACGTAAGGCTCCTTCTGAGCATCGGGTCGATGCTCTTTATAGGAGGAGGCTATGTGGCGAAGAAATATTTTATTATTTAATTTAATATTATTCAATGAAAATATATTCACCAGATTATAATATATATATTTTAATCTGTTTTTGTGAAATCATCTTAAAATATTTCTTTGCTTACACTTGCTTAAGATTCTCTAGCTGTAGATAGTTTTGGGGCTGACCTGTGAATAATTGTCGACTCGTCGCTGTGACGTCATCAATAAGTACTTTTGCATCTTAGGATATTTCAAGGCTTGATTTCTACGCTACAATATAAATATTTTCAACTTCAATAGAGAGAGAGAGCTCTGAATTATATTTATTCTTTTATGTAAAAAAAAAAAAGAAAAGAAAACTAGAATCAAAATTAAGCAGCCATCACAACTATAAGCCATTATCAGAATGCAATATCAGATGATTATTTCATATATCATCATGGAAAAGGTCTGAAACCAAGGTGAAAGAACAATGAGTATATTATTCAAAGGAATCTGGTGAAGAATTGGAAATTTATAAGATTAGTTCTGAGGAATGGTTCAAGAATGTAGCAGATTTGTTCACATCTCACCTAGCTATGCATTGAACTTTACCATGCTCATGTTGGCCATGATGATCTTACTCGAGCTTTGTACATCTGCCAGGAGCAAACCGAGCAGCTGGGATAACAATAGGTTCATATTTGACATCGTTTCAGATATCAGTGACGACTTCTTTGACAAAAATTCCTCTCTTCCTAACAAAAGAAGTCCCCTTCTTCAAAATCCAAACACAATACAGAAAAAGAGATTTCAAATTTCATCGAGGGATTTATTTTCTTATTTAAACGAACAGAAGTCTTCAAACCAAAGATATTTAGTGTTTAAACCAAAAATGCATACCAAATTGACCATTCCGAAGAATAACCTTAAAAATACTCACCTTGATATGTTTAAATACAAGTTGGTAAAAGTACCATCCAACACTCTTCGCCTCGATTTTTCCAACAGTGTTAGATCCGTCGACAATAAAAATTCAATCGACAAAACATTTAACATGGAAAAGACAACCCCGAACGTACCTATAATACCAGAAAATGGAGAACATCCAAGTCATCTAATAAAAATTATCAAAATTCCAATTCAAGCTAACACAAGTCACAATGAAGACAGCAAACTTCTTAAAACACTTCAGGAAATTCTTCAGCATAAAAGAAAAAATATTTTTAGGGAATCATCTAAGAAAACGAGGATGAATGCAGAAGAGAATAGCAAGAGCAACTCGCCACAAATACCTGAAAAACTTTTGTATCGAATTCAATTTTTGCTTGCTTTCATTGGAGCAGGTGTATTTCTACTTCTACTGGTAAAGCTTTCAACATCCATTTACGAATACCACAAATTTTCCGTTCTAAAGGATGAAATTAAAAAAGAATCGTTAATGGAATTAGCAAAACTTACCAAAGGAGAATGCCAACATGTTATGGAAAAAAAGTGCAACGTCGAAATCAAGCCACGCGATCTTGTACCTATTATTAAGCCAACTGGGAGTCATAGGTCCCCGACACACCACCATCACCACCATTCTGGTAAAGCCACAAGTCGCAAAACCTTAACATGGGACAGCAGTATTCCAAAGTCCAACTCCATACAGAATATGCCCAAATTCCAAGATGATGAACAATATTTCTATTCGCTTCAAAACCAAAGTAGAGATAAATCGCCATTTTCTAGGGAATCCCCCAGGGAAGTATCAACAAGTATAGCCAAAGGAGATCATAACCGAAAAAATTCGAAATATTCCTTGTTAGACGAGTTACTTTATACTAATTTCCAAGTTGACGCGCTACCTCATCCAAAAAAGGAAAAATATCACAAAAGAAGGACGTCTTCATTAGCCTTCTGCAAAGAACCCAAATCCATGATCACCAGGGATTCTAACAACTGTCTAAAGTGATGTTAACTATAGCACAGTCATTGGTCAAGAACAAATTTATCTTGGTGTTCCAATAAAAATCCTATTTACATCTAGTCAAGAGCAGCAGTAGTGTAAGAGAGAAGAATACAGAAAACCAACAGTTTAGACCATCCTGATCACCAGTGATTCTAACAACTGTCTAAAGTGATGTTAACTATAGCACAGTCATTGGTCAAGAACAAATTTATCTTGGTGTTCCAATAAAAATCCTATTTACATCTAGTCAAGAGCAGCAGTAGTGTAAGAGAGAAGAATACAGAAAACCAACAGTTTAGACCATCCTGATCACCAGTGATTCTAACAACTGTCTAAAGTGATGTTAACTATAGCACAGTCATTGGTCAAGAACAAATTTATCTTGGTGTTCCAATAAAAATCCTATTTACATCTAGTCAAGAGCAGCAGTAGTGTAAGAGAGAAGAATACAGAAAACCAACAGTTTAGACCATCCTGATTACCAGTGATTCTAACAACTGTCTAAAGTGATGTTAACTATAGCACAGTCATTGGTCAAGAACAGATTTATCTTGGTGTTCCAATAAAAATCCTATTTACATCTAGTCAAGAGCAGCAGTAGTGTAAGAGAGAAGAATACAGAAAACCAACAGTTTAGACCATCCTGATCACCAGGGATTCTAACAACTGTCTAAAGTGATGTTAACTATAGCACAGTCATTGGTCAAGAACAAATTTATCTTGGTGTTCCAATAAAAATCCTATTTACATCTAGTCAAGAGCAGCAGTAGTGTAAGAGAGAAGAATACAGAAAACCAACAGTTTAGACCATCCTGATCACCAGGGATTCTAACAACTGTCTAAAGTGATGTTAACTATAGCACAGTCATTGGTCAAGAACAAATTTATCTTGGTGTTCCAATAAAAATCCTATTTACATCTAGTCAAGAGCAGCAGTAGTGTAAGAGAGAAGAATACAAAAAACCAACAGTTTAGACCATCCTGATCACCAGGGATTCTAACAACTGTCTAAAGTGATGTTAACTATAGCACAGTCATTGGTCAAGAACAAATTTATCTTGGTGTTCCAATAAAAATCCTATTTACATCTAGTCAAGAGCAGCAGTAGTGTAAGAGAGAAGAATACAGAAAACCAACAGTTTAGACCATCCTGATCACCAGGGATTCTAACAACTGTCTAAAGTGATGTTAACTATAGCACAGTCATTGTTTAGGAACAAATTTATCTTGGTGTTCCAATAAAAATCCTATTTACATCTAGTCAAGAGCAGCAGTAGTGTAAGAGAGAAGAATACAGAAAACCAACAGTTTAGACCATCCTGATCACCAGGGATTCTAACAACTGTCTAAAGTGATGTTAACTATAGCACAGTCATTGGTCAAGAACAGATTTATCTTGGTGTTCCAATAAAAATCCTATTTACATCTAGTCAAGAGCAGCAGTAGTGTAAGAGAGAAGAATACAGAAAACCAACAGTTTAGACCATCCTGATCACCAGGGATTCTAACAACTGTCTAAAGTGATGTTAACTATAGCACAGTCATTGGTCAAGAACAGATTTATCTTGGTGTTCCAATAAAAATCCTATTTACATCTAGTCAAGAGCAGCAGTAGTGTAAGAGAGAAGAATACAGAAAACCAACAGTTTAGACCATCCTGATCACCAGTGATTCTAACAACTGTCTAAAGTGATGTTAACTATAGCACAGTCATTGGTCAAGAACAGATTTATCTTGGTGTTCCAATAAAAATCCTATTTACATCTAGTCAAGAGCAGCAGTAGTGTAAGAGAGAAGAATACAGAAAACCAACAGTTTAGACCATCCTGATCACCAGGGATTCTAACAACTGTCTAAAGTGATGTTAACTATAGCACAGTCATTGGTCAAGAACAGATTTATCTTGGTGTTCCAATAAAAATCCTATTTACATCTAGTCAAGAGCAGCAGTAGTGTAAGAGAGAAGAATACAGAAAACCAACAGTTTAGACCATCCTGATCACCAGGGATTCTAACAACTGTCTAAAGTGATGTTAACTATAGCACAGTCATTGGTCAAGAACAAATTTATCTTGGTGTTCCAATAAAAATCCTATTTACATTATTACAAGTGAGTGTTGTGTCTACAAGTAAGTGTTGTCAGTGGTCTACAAGTGAGTGTTGTCAGTGGTCTACAAGTGAGTGTTGTCAGTGGTCTACAAGTGAGTGTTGTCAGTGGTCTACAAGTGAGTGTTGTCAGTGTCTACAAGTGAGTGTTGTGTCTACAAGTAAGTGTTGTCAGTGGTCTACAAGTGAGTGTTGTCAGTGGTCTACAAGTGAGTGTTGTCAGTGGTCTACAAGTAAGTGTTGTCAGTGGTCTACAAGTGAGTGTTGTCAGTGGTCTACAAGTGAGTGTTGTCAGTGGTCTACAAGTGAGTGTTGTCAGTGGTCTACAAGTGAGTGTTGTCAGTGGTCTACAAGTGAGTGTTGTCAGTGGTCTACAAGTGAGTGTTGTCAGTGGTCTACAAGTGAGTGTTGTCAGTGGTCTACAAGTGAGTGTTGTCAGTGTCTACAAGTGAGTGTTGTGTCTACAAGTGAGTGTTGTCAGTGGTCTACAAGTGAGTGTTGTCAGTGGTCTACAAGTGAGTGTTGTCAGTGGTCTACAAGTGAGTGTTGTCAGTGTCTACAAGTGAGTGTTGTGTCTACAAGTGAGTGTTGTCAGTGGTCTACAAGTGAGTGTTGTCAGTGGTCTACAAGTAAGTGTTGTCAGTGGTCTACAAGTGAGTGTTGTCAGTGGTCTACAAGTGAGTGTTGTCAGTGGTCTACAAGTGAGTGTTGTCAGTGGTCTACAAGTGAGTGTTGTCAGTGGTCTACAAGTGAGTGTTGTCAGTGGTCTACAAGTAAGTGTTGTCAGTGGTCTACAAGTGAGTGTTGTCAGTGGTCTACAAGTGAGTGTTGTCAGTGGTCTACAAGTGAGTGTTGTCAGTGGTCTACAAGTGAGTGTTGTCAGTGGTCTACAAGTGAGTGTTGTCAGTGGTCTACAAGTGAGTGTTGTCAGTGGTCTACAAGTGAGTGTTGTCAGTGTCTACAAGTGAGTGTTGTGTCTACAAGTGAGTGTTGTGTCTACAAGTGAGTGTTGTCAGTGGTCTACAAGTGAGTGTTGTCAGTGGTCTACAAGTGAGTGTTGTCAGTGGTCTACAAGTGAGTGTTGTCAGTGGTCTACAAGTAAGTGTTGTCAGTGGTCTACAAGTGAGTGTTGTCAGTGGTCTACAAGTGAGTGTTGTCAGTGTCTACAAGTGAGTGTTGTGTCTACAAGTGAGTGTTGCCAGTGTGTGGTGTAAGTGGTACACTTAGAGTAAAAGCATTTGCTAACTACCCACCATGATTATCATGGCCTGTACCACGTGTACTAGGGATAAGCAAAAAAAGTGTTGTCAGTGTCTACAAGTGAGTGTCTACAAGTGAGTGTTGTACAAGTGAGTGTTATACAAGTGAGTGTTGTACAAGTGAGTGTTATACAAGTGAGTGTTGTACAAGTGAGTGTTATACAAGTGAGTGTTGTACAAGTGAGTGTTGTACAAGTGAGTGTTATACAAGTGAGTGTTATACAAGTGAGTGTTGTACAAGTGAGTGTTATACAAGTGAGTGTTATACAAGTGAGTGTTATACAAGTGAGTGTTATACAAGTGAGTGTTATACAAGTGAGTGTTGTACAAGTGAGTGTTGTACAAGTGAGTGTTATACAAGTGAGTGTTATACAAGTGAGTGTTGTACAAGTGAGTGTTGTACAAGTGAGTGTTATACAAGTGAGTGTTATACAAGTGAGTGTTGTACAAGTGAGTGTTGTACAAGTGAGTGTTATACAAGTGAGTGTTGTACAAGTGAGTGTTGTACAAGTGAGTGATGTACAAGTGAGTGTTATACAAGTGAGTGTTGTACAAGTGAGTGTTATAAAAGTGAGTCTTGTCTGTGTTGTCATTGTCTACAAGTAAGTGTGGGGACAGATGGTGATAGCTGCGGCATTCTACCCCAACTACTTCGTCAAGGAGCCGCTGGATGAGAACCTGATCAACCGGGAGCTAGACTCCAAGGATCCACTCAGGACAGTGCTGGTAAGTTGTCTGGCTGCCATCGTGCACTGCTGCACCACAGCTGTCTGCGCGCAGGTGACCGGGCTGCCCAAGGACCAAGGCCTGCTGTACTCCCACCCTATCCAGGAGCTTCTGCGCTGCTGCTCCTCCAAGCCAATCACACTGGAGTTCGAGAACACCAAGTAGGTACCTGCGCAACCTGAGGTTGTAGCGCGGTGTAACAATGGCGCAGGGCTCTGGTGGAGTTCCCAGACCACCAGGCAGGAGCAGGACAAGTGGGTGGTGCCCGCCAACTACCTGGCTGTCAAGATGAGGTAAGTCTGGGAGGATTATTCACTCAAACAAATTAGTATGAAAGTGTGTACTCAGTTTATAATGTAACATCCAATAAGTCATTGAAAGAAAAAAGGAGCGATCCTACAGTTGGTGGCAAAATTTCTGAAAATTGTTGTGGATCGATGTTGCAAAAAGAACAGCCAAATAAGTGATTTTATAAATATACTAGCGAACCCGGCCATGCGTTGCTGTGGCTAAATTGTAATATGTTAAATTAACATTATACTAAACTATTCAGTACAGTAAAGTTAATATTCACTTATAAAGATAAAATGTTTTAGCCGATCTAAAGCCCTACGGGATTGAGAATCGAACGTTACGTTAATATTTGAAAGTGATTTTTATATATATAGATAATATAGCCCTTCATTGTAATCATTGATTATAATCACTGCATTAATAAATGTCAGTGAACTCGTTTATATGTATTGTTTTTTTGTTTTCGAGATATTCTAATAGAACGTTCTCACATTTTCTGTAAAATATTTACATATGCACAAACACAGAATATAATCACTATGGCTTAATTTCGCTATAATTATTGTTATAAATATTATTCTAAAATAATTCGCCAGAAATCGTCCTGATAGTATACTAAACAACTTCCCAAAGTTTCATGGCAAACATCTAAAATAAAATAATACTTTTAATATTTTGCTACAATATTAAAAGGAGGGGGGCTTAGGTGTTTAAAATGTAAAATGTGCTCTAAATAGTATTACATAGAGCCTTCACTACAATATTAAAAAGAGGGGGGCTTAGGTGTTTAAAATGTAAAATGTGCTCTAAATAGTATTACATAGAGCCTTCATAACAAACATATTTAAAATAAACCAATCAAAATATAATAATGCTGTAAAAACAGACCTTGCTACAATAATATAAAAGAAACGAAAATAAAAAAAGACACCCACGCTGAGCCTCGAACCTAGGTTTGTTACAAATATTATAAAAAAATTGTTTATGTTAATTTTTATTTTAAAAAGCCTACATTTTAAATAAAATAATATTTTTAATAATTTGCTACAATAATATAAAAGAAATGAAAAAAAAAAAACACCCACGCTGAGCCTTGAACCTAGGTTGCGGGGGTACAAAGCTGTGTACCTAACCTATAGGCTAAGCTTGACGTTACAAATAAGCTCATGCGAGGCTATTTTAGGCCATACGTCTGCCGCGAGGGGGCGCTGATTGCGAGTGAATTTACGTTTTATTGTAAATAAAAATGTAACGAAAGGTTATTTCTAAAGAGTAATTAGCCAGAAACCATCCCGGTAGTATACTAAACATCTTCCCAAAGTTTCATCACGATTGGTTGAGCGATGTAGAATATTATCACTCACGAACGGACCAACAAACATCCATTTTTATATATATAGATTATTATTATTAGATATATAAGGATACATATGTTGACAAAACAACCGCACACAGCAGTAGAACAAAAGCAGGCTAAAAGTATATACAAGATGAAGACGGACGGTTGAGGTGGGCCGTTCCCATTGGTCAGTTATCTTCATGCAGCGCCTCCAAGCGGCGCCCGTGTCCACGCTTCTCTCATCAAAAATAATCAATTTTTGATTTTTAACCTTTTAGGAGGCAAGAAATGTTGGTCCATTGTTATCCTCATTCAGTTAACTTTAAAATATGTAAATAAGTTAAGAAAAAATAGGCATCTCCTTATTGTGCAACTGAAAGTTGCTGATGGCTTGTGCCATTTATCAGAATAAATATCAACTATTTGTTGATTTTTGATAGATGGCGCAAGCCAACAGCAACTTTCAGTTGCACTATAATGAGATGCCTTTTTTTTTTCTCAATTTATGCACTTTATCCCAGTACAATATCACATTTGTACTATTTTTCACAATGTAACTAAGTGTTTTATTGAGATAGCCACTATGTTAATTTTCACCTACCCATATGCAAAGTTTCTAAACGATTAATTCAGTAGGTTTGTGGTCTTCTGTAATCATCGAAAGTGGTGGTGGTGGTGTCTTGTCCATGGAGCAGATCAGATCGGTCCGTGCACCCTGATGTCAGTATGGATATCCTCTTCTGGATTGATGTCTGCCATATAGAGGGCTGCAAGGATGTATATGTGGTCCGGAGTGAGTTAGGTACTCAAGGACTTGACTCCAATATAAAATGGCCGCCTCTGATATGAGGAACATAAGCTAGCTGCACCTTCACTTGGAGTAAAGCCACTGTTCATACTGTGGAGTCCTCACAGCTGTCAGCCAGGCCAGGCCAGCTTGTTACTTCCACATTTTTATAGGGGGTCGGTGGAAGACTGGTATAAACGGTTGGTTTTCGACCGCTACGACCCGGGTTCGATTCCCGCATTGGGCACTTTTTTTCTGATAAAAAAAAAAATGCTCCAATGTCCCTCTTTTCTTGCAAAAGTTCAACCCCACCAGCGAGTGCAAGTAACTAAATGGAGCTCTGGCATATTTATTTGTAAGTGCAAAGTCGAACTGCTTTTCATGTGTGTAGACATGTGGTGTACTTATAGTAAAAGCAGTCACCTTCTACCCACCATGATTATCATAGGGGGTCGGTGGAAGGCTGGTAAACCGTTTGGTTTTCGACCACTAGGACCCGGGTTCGAACCCGCATTGGACACTTTTTTCTGATAAAAAAAAAAAAAATGCTCCAATGTCCCTCTTTTCTTGCAAAAGTTCAACCCCACCAGCGAGTGCAAGTAACTAAATGGAGCTCTGGCATATTTATTTGTAAGTGCAAATTCGAACTGCTTTTCATGTGTGTAGACATGTGGTGCACTTATAGTAAAAGCAGTCACCTTCTACCCACCATGATTATCATGGCCTGTACCACGTGTACTAGGGATAAGAAAAAAAAAAAAAAAACATTTTTATTTCGGGCTGGGGACTGACATCACTGGGGGCTGCAGACTCTTGAGGATCCCTCTCCGCATCAAGACCTACCCACTGGAGGAAGGCAGGGACAAGTTGGCCCAGCTGATGGAGCTGGCTGCACACTCCAACCTCTCCAAGCTAGCCTCGGGCAGGTATGTCTGTGAGCTCTGTCCCCCCAGCTCCCTGTCAACCTGGGTCTGTGCCAACCTGGGTCTGTGTCAACCTGGGTCTGTGTCAACCTGGGTCTGTGCCAGGGTGACAGTCACTGATGTGGACTGCAAGCTGCCGCCCCCACATCTCCCGGCCATCGACCAGTGCACCATTCATCTCTACGTCACCAATGTAGGTCTACAGGGAGTGTTGCTCCACTGTGTCTATGTCTGAAATATAGTTTGTAACAACACCCTGCCTCTGTGGATAAGTTTCTTCTTCTTCTTTCTTATCTTCATGACTGTAGAATGCATCTGCCTTTGTCATTAAGACTGGGAGCACTACTCAGTGGCAGGCCGACTTAGCTCCAAAAGAAATGGCCGCCTCTGACATGAGGAACAGACACCATGTGCAGCTGATCCTAACATGGAGTACAAACGATAAGTTACTTGCTTTATTAAAACAATCTCTCAAGCTTTCAGGTATCACAAAGCCTTCTTTGTCCTCAGAAAAGACAGAAATAAAGAAGGGGGTGGCCTTGCATTTTTAATCAAGAATTTGTACTATGAAGACATAGCTATTAATATTCCAAACACATCAGACCTCGAAGCCCAAGGTATCAAAGTCTACCTCAATCAAAACAAAACCATCAACATATTCAATATGTATCACCCACCAAACAATAAACTTATTGACGATGGAACAATGGCTCAATTTCTTACAGACAACACTATTATTGTAGGTGACCTTAATGCCAAACATCAACTATGGGGATGTTCCACGCCAAACCCAAGAGGCAAAATACTTTCAAACTTATTTGACGACAATGCCTTCATGTGCTTAAATGATGGGAATCCTACCCACCATTCCTACAGTTATAATACCGCACAAGCCCTTGATATAAGTTTCTCCAGTCCTGACATTTTTCACAAATGCAAATGGCAAACATTAAAAAGTATTGGAAGTGATCATTTGCCTATTTTGATAGAAATTAGCACCAAGACCAAAACCAGCTCAATTAAAGAAAAATTCTGGAATTTCAAAAAGGCTAACTGGAATCTTTACCAGCAAAACACCAATGAAGACTTTAGAAAAGCACCCACTAGAATAAAAGATCTGGAACAAAATTGGATATCTTTCAAAAACACCATTATTAAAGCAGCCAAAGTTTCAATACCAAGAGGTAATATTAAGAAATGGATTCCAAATTATACACACCAGGCAAAAGATATTCAAACACTTATAACTAAAAGAAATGAACTACAAAAAAAGTACACCCAAAACCAAACAAATTATAGAACTGAACTGAACATTGTGAATGCAAAAATAAAAAGATTATACGTAAATATGAAAAGGGAAAAATGGAAACAAACTTGTGAAAACCTGAACCCAAGAAACCCAAATACAAAACTTTGGCATTTGGCAAAACAAATTGACAGAGCCCAGCCACAAACTGAAAACACAAATATGATTAAGAATATAGATGGTACCCCAGCAACTAATGACAAAAATGCTGCTAATCTTTTAGGTAATTCATATCAAATAAGTAGTAAAATCAAATTTGAAATAAAAGATAAGAAAGTTGAAAAAAAGGCCCGCAAGATTATCCATGACTGTAAAAACGTCACTAGCACTCATAATATTTTCCATGAAAAAATCAATATGAAAGAGCTAGATTATGCATTAGAAAACACTGACCTGAACAAGACTCCTGGGCCAGATGGAATCCATGGCCAAATGATATCAAACTTGGGCAAAAATGGCAAAGAAAAACTTCTTGATATTTTCAATAACTCCTGGAAAACTGGAAAATTGCCTCAAGACTGGAAAACTGCAACAATAATTCCTATTAAAAAACTTGACAAATCTGCTGATGACCCAAAAAACTACCGACCTATCTCCCTCACAAGTATTTGCTGCAAATTAATGGAAAAAATTATACTCAGACGACTTACCTACCACCTTGACACAAGAAATCTCTTACCAGAAGAACAATATGGATTTAGGAAAGGACATGGGACAATAGACCAACTCTTATTTTTCACACAAAAGGTAAAAGATGCACAAAACAGAAAACCAACTAACCACACAATAGCTGCTTTTTTTAGACCTTACACAAGCTTTTGATAAGGTATGGAAAAACAAGTTAATTACAAAATTATACAAACATTTCAAAACTGATGGAAAAGCTATCACTTGGATAAATGATTTCCTTAAAAATAGATACATCAGGGTCAAATATAATGGCACTCTATCTAAAACCTTCAAATTGTACCAAGGATTACCACAAGGATCAGTCCTTAGCCCAACTCTCTTCACCCTATTTATTGCAGGCATAGAAGAAAAAATTTCACATAAAACCAATATTGGACTTTTCGCTGATGACATTATTCTATGGAGCAGCAATACTAACTGGAAAAAAGCTGAAAGAGATTTGAACAAGACTCTTTTCCACCTAGAAAAATTTGCTAATAAACATAAATTAGAATTTAACCCCCAAAAATCTGAAACCTGTCTTTTTACTACCGATAAGAAACTATACAAAATAAGACCAAAAATTATTCTGAAAGCACAACAATTGCAATATAATAAACATCCTAAATATCTTGGCTACACCCTGGATCCAGAAATTAACTCCAGTAAACATATTGAAGAAGTTATTAGAAAAGGAAGAGACCGACTAAAAATCCTGAAATATATTTCAGGAAGAGAGTGGGGAGCCGATGCAACCACACTAAAATTAACTTACACGTCTCTAATTAGACCTATCCTGGAATATGGATATCAAATCTATGGTACAGCATCTGAAACAAATCTAAAATCACTGGAAAGGATACAACTAAGTGCAGCTAGAATTATTACAGGTCTTCGAAATACCTGCCCTAATGATATTGTACTTTACGAGGCAGACATTATGCCCTTAAAGGATAGAAGAAGCTACAATCTGCCAAAATATATAAACAAAATCAAGAGTTATGGAAACAAGCACAGAACTTCCAAGTACATACTTAATTGGGAATCCAATTTAAGACTAAAAAAAGAAGGCCCTCTACACCTGGCCAAAAGAAATGAATTTTTAAAATATAAAGTGGAAAAAAATTATTTAGCAGAAAAAATTTCTCCATGCAAACCACTACAAAATGTTATTTTTAATGCCACTTTAAATGAACCCACCAACAAACAATACCAAAATCCAGAATACTTAAAACGATTATCATTAGAAATAATTAATAACATTCCTAAAAATGCAATAACTATCTATACCGATGGTAGCAGAGACGAGCTAGGACACACTGGCAGTGGCTGTCTCATCAAAACCACAAATGGCATTGAGAAAATGAACAGAAGAAACCCAGATTTTTGCTCAGTCTTCAGATCAGAACTTATAGCCATCTATGAAGCCTTAAAATCCATCAGAAATACTAATTATCAAGATATCTGGATTCTTACTGATAGTAGAAGTGCCATAAAACACTTGAGTCACACAGGGGAACTCAGAGACAAAGTAAGCAGGAACATAATTGGTTATCTCCAAAAACTCTCAAAAACCTCAAAAATTCACCTTCAATGGATACCCTCACACGTTGGCATTGAAGGCAATGAAGCTGCTGATGTGCTAGCGAAAAAAGGCACAAAGAACCCTTGCCACAGAAAAATAAACTTACTTTTAAAGAAATAGAAACAATAGCCAAAACAAAAATAAATAAGAACTGGAGGATCCCACCTAAGCACAGTTGGTACAGTGGAGTGAACCCAGGAGGAGCTCTGAACATCAGAAATAGACAGCATCAAACAACACTAACAAGATTTAGAACAGGCCATCTCAAGCCATTGAAGATAGAAAATAATAACAAAATTATCCCACTTGCCCAGGGTGTAGTTTGGTACCTGCAGCTCCAGAACACATTTTGGCTTGCATTAGATGCACTAAACAGGACCTTTGGGAGAGGCCGCTGCTCATCATAAAACAGCTCGAGGAGCATGAACTCATGGAATTCGTGTAATCTTTACACAAGGGGATAAGAAACAACAACAACAACAACAACACAAAGCCTTCTATAGGAGTATGCATCTATATATATATTTTTGCTTATCCCTAGTACACATGGTACAGGCCATGATAATCATGGTGGGTAGTTAGCGACTGCCTTTACTGTAAGCGCACCACATGTCTACACATGTGAAAAGCAGTTCAACTTTGCACTTACAAATGTGCCAGAGCCCCGTTTGGTTACTTGCACTCGCTGGTGGGGTTGGACTTTTGCAAGAATCGGGGCCATTGGAGCTTATATATCAATATACTCGGTATATACTCCTGTAGACGGGTTTGCAATACCAACAAACTTGAGAGATGGTTTAAATAAAGCAAGAAACTTATCCTCGGAGTGTTGTAACAAACTAAATGTCTATAAATAAAATTTGCTGAGGCCAGAGTTTATTTTTATATAATTACAATACAAGCTTTCGGGTGTAACAGCCCTTTTATTTATTTGGATTGGTCTTATGACCTTGTCATTGAATTAGTTGTAACTTTAACTTGTAAACACACCAAATATTTGTCCAATGCAAGGTATATTTGGAGCTAATTCAATTTGTAGGAAGAATAGAATCAACCCCACAACTTTGTCAGGTATAACTACACTACTGAGATCGGTGGAAGGCTGGTTAAACCGTTTGGTTTACGACCCGGGTTCGATCCCCGCATTGGACACTTTTTTCTGTTTAAAAAAAAAAATGCTCCAATGGCCCCCGATTCTTGCAAAAGTCCAACCCCACCAGCGAGTGCAAGTAACCAAACGGGGCTCTGGCACATTTGTAAGTGCAAAGTCGAACTGCTTTCCCATGTGTAGACATGTGGTGCGCTTACAGTAAAAAAGCAGTCGCTAACTACCCACCATGATTATCATGGCCTGTACCACGTGTACTAGGGATAAGCAAAAAAAAAAAAAGAAGAAGGGCTGTTGAGCCTGAAAGCTTGAATTGCTGTTATGTAAAAAGAAACTCTTCCTTCTGTGAAAATTTTATTTATAATTTTACCAAAGGGATTATATTATTAACAAGTATTCACACACTATGCCTTGTATCACCTATTGGAATTATCTGTAAAGATCATTTGCTGGTTGGGAGTGATTGTAAAAACAATAAATCAAAACACCTTGTCCAGACATTTCAGTCACTCACTGCACCATTCCTTCTTCACCTGAGGAAGTTAGTGCTGAAATGTTGATATATTCTTTCTACAAATTGAAACAGGTCCAAATATGATATGTTACACATTGGGCAAATATTTAGTGCAACAACTAGTTTAACTATTACAACGACAAGGTAATAAGACCAAATCCAAATAAATAAATACTGTAAGGCAATAGTTTGCCATCTATATATAAAAAATGGAAGAATGTATATATTATTTAAAAAAAAAGATAGATTTCTGTTGATATTATAATTATCTTGAGGATTATGCTATGGTAATGCAGTCATAATAAATATAGTTTTGATCAGAAATTGCTTTAATTGAGCTAAAGGAATATAGAAAACATAATTTGAAAAGGTATGCCTGACTTAAGACGTAAGAATAAAAAAATGAAAAAAACTTATTTACATAATGTACAAAAATATTTGAGCCGGCCATCGGGAAACAACAACAATGAGTTTTTACAGGGAAAGTGTGACCTCTGGTGGTCGATTTAACAGAGTATTTGAATCTATGAAATATAATTTTTTTTTTAAATAAAATAATATTTTAATATAACATATATATAGATGGCAGGTTATCACCTTATAATTAATTTATGTCCAACTCGCCTTGTACTTATTGTTTGCGGAAGAGCATTGCTCGATGTAAATATTTATATGTAATTCTGCTGTCCTATAAGCTTATGTCCATAGTTTACTTAAATACCATTTCTGAGATACACCCTTCAGTGTAGCATACAAGCAGAATCTTCCATTATAGTTTTAAAGCTCTAAGAAGCAGTCTGGTAGATTAAATTGGTGAAACTGCTGGGAAGTGTTCACCACTGATGAGCCAGGCCCTCCCAATATTTTTTCATTGCAGTAAGAACAGTAGAAGTTTGATTTATATATAAAAGAAACATTGATGCTTTAATTATTCCATTTCTTACATTGGGTTTCTAATATTTAATCCAAATATGCCTTATCAACTATTGAAACTGTAATTCCTTTAATTTATAGGAAATAACAAGCTCTTTCAGTAAACGTTCATCAAGTGAATATAGAAAACCTTGTTGAATAATGTTCCATGATGGTCAGACTCCATTAAGGAAATGGCACACATTATTGACTGTATTGACTCATCCATTGATGAGCTCTACAAGCTTGACACCCTGATATGATTGAGTGGAGATAAGAAAGAAGAAGGAAATGGCTGGACTGATGGTGAAACTCTGAAAACCTAACACAGAATGAGAACTTCATTAAAAAAATGTTTTGTCTTCCACCTATTGTCCCACCTACCATGTTGCTGTGGTGTTGCAGGTGATCACATGCGGCTACTTCTACGCCCAGTACCTCAATGACACCACGACAGAGACCAACCACGGACTGATCCAACAGACCATCCAGACTTATCTCCGGTCCGGCGGAATTGTACGTCTCACCACATCTCTGATTGGGTCCTTACTGTCACATGACCTTAAACAGCCAATCAGGGCTGAGTTTTTTTTTTTTTGCTGGTAACTATAGCAACTAATGTAGAAAAAGTAAGGAATAAAAATAAACAGTCAAAAGACAATCCATTAAAATATGTTTATATTTTTAAAAAAAGGCGTACCTGGATCTGTGAAAGAAAAAAAAACAATTTTTTTCTCAGAATATTTCTTATCATTATTGATCAAAATAATTGAGGGAGCAATCTCTCGAAACATTTTGAGAAAAAATTATTTTTTTTTCTTTCCAGTTACGTCCTTTTTTATTATATAAAAAGAAAAAGGTGAGGTGGAGATATAAAAAATGAAGAAGCCGACTGCTCAGATGGACTCTGCCATCAAAATGTGAGCAGAAAGGAAATTCCATTTTTATTGTTAATACATTTAAACCTGTCTATAGCGCCCCCTCTTGGGACTCACCAAAATAGGGTGCTATAGAGAGGAGGTGCTATAGACAGGTCACTTTTAATGTAAATCGTATCGTACTACGTATTTAAAATTGGGTGCTATAGAGAGGAAGGCGCTATTTAGAGGGGGCGCTATAGAAAGGTTTAACTGTATCTTCACTTGACCTTTTTCTTTTTATTCCTTACCTTTTCATATGTTCCATGCACAAATTTGACTTTAACTACCCATTTCTTGATTTCTCAGGAATAAGACCAAAATTTAAGCAGTAGAGGTATAACCATGCTGATGAGGGCCAACAACCTACGTGGTTGTCTTTTCTTGATTTATTAAGAAATTGGGTAAATATCACAGAACAAGTTAAATCAACATAATATGGCTTATGAATGTAGAACGACATTTTAAAATTATCCCGCATGTGTTTCTTTTGAACGAAAAATCAAAATTTATTTAAAGGAGAAATAACAATTATTTCTCTTCTTCTTCTTTTTCTTATCTCAAAATGACTGGGTGAAGTAGAATGCGTCTACCTTTGTCATTAAGACTGGGAGCACTACCCAGTGGCAGGCCGACTTAGCTCCAAAGGAAATGGCCACCTCTGACATGAGGAACAGACGCCATGTGCAGCCGATCCTAACATGGAGTACAAACGCTGCTCATCCTGTATCCCTGGAGCCCTTATAGGGTACTATCAGCCGGGCCAGCTGAGCCCAGGTTTTTTAGTGAGCTTGTTACTGCTTCCCCTCCTCCTTTTTCATCCGGGCTTGGGACCGGCAAGGAACGATTATTTCTAACCTTAGGGATATAGTATGAAAGGATGAATTGTGAAGAATAATGATACACGGAAAAATAAAGTGTCCAGGGATGGGAATTCTGGGTCCCAAGTTATGTTGTTAAGTTTGTATAAAATACCAAATGGCTGATGAATTAAATCCCTTTTTACAATAGGAGGAGTTTATTATTGAGGAGAGCTTGTGGAGCATGGAATTTATGTAATCCTTGCACAAGGCGATAAGTAACATAGGATGGATACAAGGTAATAAGACCAAATCCTAATAAATAATAGTATGTGATGTTTCAGTAACAGCGTTATTACCATCATCAGACAAAAGAATAAATTATTCTTTTGTTATTAATTTTGTCAATAAATCATTGATTTATTCTTTTGTCTGATGATGTTAAAAACGCTGTTATCAAAATGTCACACACTATTTATTTATTTGGATTAGGTCTTATTTTCTTGTAGCTATAATCTATGATCCAAATTGTGTTTTATCAACATAGGATGTGGTTTATTGCCAAGAATAGCAATGACCCCTTCCTTGAACCCCACTTTACGATAAACACAAGGTAATAAGACCAAATCCAAATAAATAGTGTGTGACGTTTCGGTAACAGTGTTGTTACCATCTTCAGACAAAAGTACTGAATACTAAATCTAAAGATGGTAACAATGCTGTTACCGAAACGTCACACTATTTATTTGTATTTGGTCTTATTACCTTGTGTTTATAATCCAAACTGTGCCTTACCCCACAGTACGATGTGTGCAGGCTCTGACAAAAGCCCCAGTCCCCGGGGAGATGGTCCTGGGCCCCCTTCCCAGCTGACAGCGAGGACTACTACAGAGCCCGGACTGAGAACAGACGACCAAACGGGGAAGTGGAGGTGAGGACATTCTGATGTCAACACAGTTGGCCAGAACATATTGCTCCAATCTTACCAGGTGTAACATGCAGACAACAATGCTGTTTGCAAAATGTCAAATATAACCTATTTATTTGGATGTCTGGTCTTGTTTCTAATTGTTTCTAATCCAAATCTGGTTTATTTATCACCTCACAAGGTAATAAGACCAAATCTAAATAAATAATTAGTGGGTGACGTTTCAGTAACAGCGTTGTTACCATCTTCAGACAAATGTGCTGAATGGAGATGTCTGAAGATGGTAATAACGCTGTTACCGAAACATCACCCACTAATTATTTATTTAGATTTGGTCTTATTACCTTTTGTTTATAATATATTATCCAAAATGAGCCTTATCAGCAAGGTGTCCTCTCAGTGACGCCATTTTTAGAAACATATTTGAGCTGATATCTGGCATTCACATTGGAGGTTTTATTACCATTGATCCCAATATATGTATGATTTGAACATTGCTCCCAATAAATGTGAAAGTTGAGCTTTCCTCAGTTGCCCCATTCTGTATGGTGCAGGTTTTCTTCGTGGACTACGGCAACAGCTCCGTCCTGAGCTCCCATAGACAGCTGCTGGAGCTGCCCAAGATGCTCTCTGACATCCCACCTACTGTAAGTCTTCTGGCTTCTCCCTAGTTGGACTTCTCACCTTACACCACCCCATGTGGGGGAACAGAACTGTCAAGAGATATCTAGAACCAAGCAAACTCTTCTCTAAACACAACTTTATTCCAAACTGGAGAGATTTAAATTAACACAAAGCAATAACGCACCATCTATACATATAAAATGGAAGGATTTAAAAGCACGAATGTTTCTTTTATACACAATACAAACTTCTACTTCCCTTACTGTGATGAAAAAAATATATTGGGAGGGCTTGGCTCATCAGTGGTGAACCCTCCCAGCGGTTTCGCCAATTTAATCCACCAGAGATTTAAATGTTAGGAGCTTATGCAAATTATGTAAATATATTTACATAAAAAGCTCTGAACTTTCTATTAGTTTATTTATCAAACACTATTTTTTTTTTGCTTATCCCTAGTACACGTGGTACAGGCCATGATAATCATGGTGGGTAGAAGTAGGCGACTGCTTTTACTGTAAGTGCCCCACATGTCTACACCTGTGAAAAGCAGCTATTTATATATAAAGGAAACACTCTCACTAGAAGACACCTCTCTACAAAGGACAGATTCCATTTCCAAAATTATCAAAATTAGCTGCTCTCCAGTACAACTCTATCTAAAGTTAGAGAGTTGTTATCTACAATAAATAATATTGTGGGGAAGAAATAATTTATTATTTAATTTGATTTGATTATTCAATGAAAATATTTGGAAACAGATTTAATTTAATTATTCATTATAAAATAATGATCGAAATATTTCTTTGCGTGCTTACTCAAGATTCTCTAGCTGTAGATAGTTTTGTTGACTCGTTGCGGTGATGTCATCAATAAATACTTTTACATCTTAGGATATTTCAAGCTTGATTTCTACGCTACAATACAAACAGGTTTCTCCACATAAAGTGTTCAATGCAGGGTTTGGTTGTCAGACAGTTTATGACCACCAGCCAGTCCACATATATTTGTCAAACACAGCGCTGTGTGACAGGCCTTCCCTGCCAACTGAGTGAGCTGGAGCCATCCTGCCTCCATTGGAAGAGGGCGGAGTGGAGCCAGGAAGCCATTGATGTCTTCCGCCATCATGTCAACAACAGGGACCTCATTGCCCGAGTGTACTCCGTGGTGGACGGAGTGGTCCGGCTTGAGCTCTTCAAGACCCTCCGGGACCGGACCCAGATGTCCCTCAATGAGATGCTCATACAGAAGGGGCTTCGCTCAGCGGGCGGAGGAGGCCCTGCTCTCCAAGGTGGCTTGCTTCCCTTGTTACATATAGGAGCACATATTTACATATTTAATTAAAAGACATATATTGATATATTGGATCAAAATTATTTTACCAATTACATGAGCAGGAATCGCCTAACATCATCTTGAAGAACATATAATCTGTATATAATTATTCTCTTCCAGTTCCTTGGAAAGTTGCCTGTCGAAGGACGTCAAAGTCTGAAAGATTGCCGAATTTACTGCATTAATAAAAGAAGCCGTTAACTGATAAGGCACAATTTGGATTATAGATCATAAACACAAGGTAATAAGACCAAATCCAAATAAATAAATAGTGTGTGACGTTTTAGCTGTTACCGAAATGTTACACACTATTTATTTATTTGGATTTAGTCTTATTACCTTGTGTTTTTAAGCCGTTAACTTTTGTTCCTTCTTCAATATCACCAATATTTGATCCAATATATGCCTTTTTAATTAAA